>JADKLZ010000166.1:21282681-21300785 GCA_021533235.1 Biomphalaria straminea
TGTTCTGTTGTCACAGATTAATAAACTACTGTAGACATTACAAAATAACAATAAATAATATAACGAGACTGTCTTCAGCAAGGTAGACATAGAAAACTCTTTTATTTCCGCTCTATCTTTTACGTTCACTCAAAAACATAAACAATGACGTAATATATTTTATATTAGCACACCGCTCTTCCGGTAGCAGACATGCCTACCGTCCCGCATTATGCGGAACCGTCCCGCAAAATCATAAAAAAAGCTCACATGTTCCGCCGTCCCGCACTCGCGAGTTTTTGTTCCGCCAAGTCCGAATTCCGACAAAAAAAATCGCCGTTTTTTCAATATTTATTAATAACATAACATAACATAATAGTGCGAAATGAAAATACTGAAAGCAAAATATATATAGGTATGTGTTTATTGTTTACATTTCATCAACTCCCGGACCCGGTGTGTCTAAATTTTAGATCTAGACTATGTAATCACGTAGTATTAGTACATAGTCATAGATCTTAATCTGGTAATCTAGATCTATATAGATACTAAATCCATTTTTAGAATATAGTAAGCGCTAATAAGCCAAATGCTCCATTCAAATCCCTTTCCTGACAATGAAACCAGATCTATATATATATATCTAGAGTCTAGTACGTAGATTGGTTAGATTGTTAATCTAGATATAACAGTTTCTAACTCAACTGAACTAGAGTTGACTAGAGACTAGAGCTGGTTATTTAGTGTAGTCTACTTAAGGAAAGGATTTTAAAAAACATAACAAAAACGTAATTAAGATCTAGATCTAGGAATCCAGATAGGCCTATATCTCTAGTCACTCTAGATCTAGAAATAGACTTAGAATTTAGATCTAATAAATTCTAGTAATAGTTAGTAGAATTAGAAGATGATAGATCTAGATTTCTAGAGATGTAATAAATTCACTATTTAGATCTAGTTCCCAATAAGATAAGTCTAATAGTAATAGTAGAATTAGAAGATGATATATTTAGACTTAGATTTCTAGACATGTAATAAATTCACTATTTTTTTTTAGTTCTCAAGAAGTCCGTAGATCTATATAGATCTACTATATCTAGAGATAAATACCGTATTAAGATCTTAGAGGACTTGTTATATCTAAATTATTCTAGAACTAGAGACAAAATTTAGAGTGACTTGAGGAGAGGTCTAGCTATTCAAAGTCAAGTAGATCTAGAATAATCTAGTCTAGTTACTAGTTTTAACTAGATATAGTTCTAATTCTAGTAGTAACAAATACAAAATAGATAGAAACATTAGAATACATCTATTTTCTTAGTTTGAATTATAATACTATTTACATTTGTGTATTAGAAGCAAACCAGAATCTTTATTAAAGTAATGATTGAAGTTTTATTTATTGCGCGCAATACGGCTGCCAGACATAAGTTTACGCGCTTATGTTTCACATTGAACTCCAAAATTCTACATTTTCAACCTGAGTGTTCCACATTCTGGGTATTGGGGGTAGGCATGTCTGCATAACTCTGACCAGCCCGCGCGCCACATGCATGATGCAGGACCAGTTTTTGAGACGTCTCTTGCCCTCCCATTTGTCGACCAGACTTCTGAGCGGGCATCCCTCCTCCAGCCGTCCGTACCTCTCGTGAGCTAACAGGACGGCTCGCTCTTTACGCAGGCTCAGCGGCGACGATTGGCGTGGTGCGAAACGTGCCGCATATGTGTCTTATAGCTTGGTTCTGGACCGCGTCGAGCTTCGCTAGAGACGTTTGCGAGGCCCAGACTTGACAGGGAGACTGTAATCCATGTGAGATCGAACTGCACCCATGTACAGTGATCTCAGTACACTCGCCTGCGCTCCCCATTTCGTTCCAGCTAGCTTCTTTACGATGTTCAGCCTCTCGGAGACTGTTTAGAGTACGTATTTGTGTATGGTCGCACAGGGTCAATTCCTGATCGAGGATGACCCCTAGGTACTTGGGCTTTTTGTCCCATTCCAGAATCTTGCCTTCCATCCTGAGCTCAACTGGTTCTTTTACTTTGTCGCGTCCTAGTGTGAACCACGAGTAAACACACTTCGGAGTGGTTTACCTCGAGGCCCATAGCCTGGCGTAACTGGACACTGTCGTCAGTGCCTGTTGCAGAGTGCCGATGAGCTGCTGGCGATCTCTGCCCGACTCCCACAACACGATATCGTCTGCAAACAGTAGCTTTTGACATTGTAAGAGGGCTGGTAAGTCGTTTATGAACACTAAAAAAATAGTGAACAACTGAGAGACGACCCTTGCGGCACGCCATGCTCAAAGTTTCCTCGACACGTGTTTACCAACTCCTGTCAGCACCGTTCGCTCCGTAAGGAAATTTTGTATCCACCTAAGCATATTGGAACCCACACCTAGGTTCATGAGCTTTAACAACATACCGGGCCGCCAAACTCTGTCATAGGCCTGCTTCAGATCGATAAACACCGCTAGCGTCGACTGACCAGGTCGATTTGTGTTGTCCCACTGGAAGCCATCCGCCACCTTTTGCATGAATATCGTTACTTGATCTATTGAATTTCGATTTTACCTGAATCCGCCCTGTTCAGGTGCAATGAGACCTTTCGTTTCTAAGAACCATACGAGCCTTCTATTGATCATGCGTTCCACCGTCTTCCCAAAGTTGGACGTCAACGAAATGGGTCGATAGCTCTCCGCACGGTCTGGGACCAACTTATGTGTAACCGCCCTGACACTGGCAGTGACACCAAAGACTGTAATATATATTTCTGAGAAGACAAGCGACGCCCATATTGGTATAGGATCAAGTTCAGTAAATACAACTCCAATAAATTACACAACATTCAACCACTATTCCAAAACCATAAACAGCGATAACCTTATATTACAAAAAGATATCACCCCAAAGTAACTCACCCTAAACAGAAGTCCAAAAACCCTACTAAATAGAATAATATATGTCCAAGAAACTATAAGAAACTAGTACAGACTACGGACTAACACACCGTCAGTTCCAATCAAATTCAGAAGGTGAACTGTCTCAGGGCAGCGAATGACCAATGACTTTGTGACTTAGCAAAAACAATAATACAATTCAAAACAAAAATACAAGGCACTTTCGCCCCGTACAAATATTACGAGTAGACGAAAAAAAAACGAGAGTTCGGAGAAAGCATGGACACTTGTCCAAACTACGCGACAGTAGGCAACGCAACACTAATTTGGAAAAAAAAATGCCCTTCTTTGTGAGAAATATCATTACCAAAATTTGGATTCTATACATTGTGTTAAAAATATAAATGAAAAATAAAACTTAAATATTGTGTTATAATTAAGAATAAGTTTCTTTTCTTTTTCATTGCATTCTTTATCAAAAAATGCAAAGTTAAAATTGAAAAGAAAACACATTTGAGAGCATAGGGATATGACAATGATGCGAATATGAAAGGAAAAGGAAAGTTACAAAAATATTTAAACCAAAGAGCGCCTTAGGCATGGAACTATACTAAAGGAACTTCGACTTCAAAATAGGTCTTTGCGCATCCTGTCTGCGCACCCTGCACAGAATTTGAAAAAAAAAATTACAGAGACAAAGAAGGATTTTATGCCTCGAACTTCCGCGATTTACCCGTGTCGATTAGAAAATGTTATTTAGCTATTTATAAACAGATTTTTAAAAACGTTATCCATTTTCAGTCATTCTGTTATGGTAGATATATTTTTTTAGAGTAAGAGATCATCACAAAGTTATTTTATTTTTGATCATCCTCTCAAAATTATACGTTCTCACGGATTCCAACGTTTGTTTGTTTTTTTTTACTAGATATGGTGCAGTTTCATATATGCTACTTGCAGATCAGCCTACCGTTCTGCATTAGTCGGAACCGTCCCGCTACAACATAAACAACAAAAACTCACATGTTACGCCGTTCCTCGTTGGCTTTTTGTTGTGCTCCGCAAAGTCCGGATTCCAACAAAATAAATCGTCACTATTATGAACTAATCCTAAAATACGCAATTCATTTATTGTTTATATTTCGTCCTATTGTAACCTACATTTGGTTAAGCTTAGTGCTAATGTTTCGTTTATTCAATGACAAAGATAATAGGGTTTGTTGCTGAACATAAACATTCTATATGTGTCAGATGCGAATAGCCTAATTTTTCTGTAAAGGAAATTACAAAAGTCATTTCTCTATAGAAGAAGTTACAAAGGCTATATAAAATTCAACCACAGACCTATATATATATATATAGTTCGTCCATCGTGGTTCGATGATGACCACTTTGTCATCCAGTGGGCTGAGGGCTTTGCACTGGGGTTTTGTGCCTCCTCATGTGGCTGGTAAGACCTATGCGAGCCCGGAATGTTCGGCCGCACTCTGGGCAGGTAATTCCACCTGGAACTAGTGTCGTTTGCCTTGCTTTCCTTCTCTGGCGTTTTTCTTTCGCAAGCGTTGTTACAGATCTATATTATTATTATTATTATTATAGCTTTTATATAGCGCTACTTTCATGCTTATAGCATGCTCAGAGCGCTTTGGTCCAATCTCATTTGTGGACCAGTGTGAGGGGAGGGGGTATCTAGGAGTTGGTTTCCCGTGCTGCCTTTGGGCGCTCAGTAAACACAACTCTGCCCGAGTCGGGTGTCGAACCTCGAGCCCCCTTCTAGGTAGCCAAGCAAGCCAAGCTCAAGCCGCACTTAGCCTCTCGACCACGCTTCCCTATATATACTATAATAAATTTAGGTTTTTTATTTCTAGTTACGATTTATTTAGGTAGGTGCTTTTTTATTATTACATACCAAGTATTAGAGTTTAGCAAACCCCAGTTTCGTACTATTAGCTAACACAGCATATCAACTCTCTGTTAGTAGGCCCTATATTTAGATCTATAATATAATTCTAATCTAGAGTCTAGATCTATATATAAAAATCGAATAGATCTAGTAATAGTATAGATTCTATCCTAAATACTATTCCTATAGTCATTTTTTATTAGAATAAAGTCTAGATATTACTAAAGACTAAAGTTTATTAATTATTAGATATAGACATAGGACATAGTCACATAGATCTAATAATTTAGGCTACCGTAATACATTTACTATAATCTATACTGTAGGCCTACTTGACTAGATCTATAGATCTATCGATAATTTAGTCAGTCTAGATCTATATAATATTCATTATAATACTTCTACTTATTTAATAAGTTAGTACTTAGACTTAGATCTATTATAGTTTATAAATAGATTTATTTTTCAATGCCTAGACCTAATAATAAAATTGCTAATGATGTCTAATGATTTTTTTTTATAGTAATAGGCCTACTAGATCTAGGTCTAGACTCTACTTAAATCTAGTCTAAAATAATACTGTCTAAGACTCGATTGAGACTTTCACATACAGATGTTAATAATATGGCTAATAATGTCAGTTAAGAGTAAATTGTATACAAAATATTCATATAGCCTATAAAGTGCTTTTTTTTTTGTAAAAAAATAGGTGCCGGTACTCATGATCGATTGCCTAACTTTCAACTAGATCTACTAATAAATTAACTGTTAACGTTATTCATGCAAGAAAATTAATAATTTTTTTTACCGACATTAAAAAAGGTGCGGTACAAGTACCGGTGCGTACCATCAGAAAAATATATGTATATCTCAATCTTCTTTCATGTAGGCTACTTTTTTTTGCGGGTTATTGCTACTTAATACATTGATACCGGATCGATTTATATATGGCCTAAGTATACAATCAGGATCTCAAGCATTGGATACATTTATTTTTTAAATACAAAGTTTTATGGAAGAGGCAATCATGGGCGCCCGCAGGGATGTGCCTCTGAATTCTGAGTAGTCACGTTTTAGCCATTAAAAAATATTAATGAAATACTTCTTCCAGGTGTGTTTTTTTATTACGTAGATGTAGATTTAATCAGAATCCAGGCTACGCAGTATAATAGAGAAAGCCGAGAAGATCGAAAAGAGCTGGGAAACCATAAAAAAAAAACTAGCAATAGACTGGCCGGGATTCTAGCTTTTGCTGTCTTTGTTTACGTGACTGAGCCAACCTCTAAATTTGCATAATAAAATAACATATCAAAATTGTATCTTCAACCAATCAGAAATTCTCTATTATACAGCAGAGTTGGAAAAGCCTGGCTAAAGTATCCCAGCTAACTAGGTCTGTTGGTTGACCTTGACCGGAGCTAGATTAAAATAATAATTACATGAAATGAAATTGAAAAAAATAGACAAACCAAAATGTCTGACGATTGGAACGTGACAGGGGGGTGCAAGTGCACAACAATGTACTTCCTGGCGGACGCCAATGCATTCTTGATTCAAGAGTTAAATAATTTAATGTTCTGAAAAAGTTTGCGCATCGTATTGTAAGTCTAAATCTAAAGGCCTATCATTGGATCATTGTTAGTTCCCGAACAAGTAATGCTTCTACTGAAGTACAGTTGTAAAGACATGCTATTATTTTAACTAGAATAGGCAAATCTGTAGTTCATGTCCGACCATGTATGATTTATTATAGGCTTGCAATTCTTTGCACATTTGTTTATATTTGCACATAGATTTAGTTATTATGAATGCTTCAAGGTCGACTTTGACAGACATTTTTATGGTGATTTAACAGAAGGCAGGAGATCCGCTGGTCTTCCACTGCTAAGGTACACTGGTATATGCAAACGCGACATAAATCTCTTCAAAGTCGGCACTAACAGCTGGGAAAAAGTGGCACTGGATAGATCCACAAGAAAAGTAAGCATTAAAAGAAAGTCCTGGATTGCAGATGCCATGCACAATAGTAGTAGAAACAAGATCGAAAGGAACTAAATCTTAATTTAATTTTAACTACACTTCGCACAGATAGAGTTTTACTTTGACATATGGAAATACAAAATAGAGTCTACTGAATTCATTATTTAATAAAATTAACCTTCCAATTTGTGTTTCAAAACCATTTTACATATATTCGTTCCTTATATCTGCGAATTAAGACATACGGTACTGACGTACTTTAAATCCCATTCATTGAACAAATCGGGTAAACCCGTTTCAATAATACTTTATATCATATTTATCTCGCGCTCCTTTCGTTTTTAATATATATATAGAGAGGGACTTCTTATGATCCGACAGCTACGCTGGGCAGGGCACGTATCCCGTATGGGAGACGAACGTATGCCAAAGGCAGTCTTTTTTGGTGAGCTAAAAGGTGGCCGACGTAACAGAGGCGCCCCACGGAAACGCTTCAAAGACCAGCTTAGGCGTCAACTTTCCTTGGCTGACATAGAGGAGAGCACCTGGCTGCATGCGGCGTCGGAACGAGACAGCTGGAGGTCACTCACAAAGGCCGCGGGATACACATTTGAGACCAAAAGAAAATCTGCCGCCGAGGACAAACGCAGACGACGAAAAGAAAATCTAAACCGACCACCTGCGGACAATGGTTTTGCTTGCCCTGGATGTGGCAAAATATGTAGGTCACAGCTGGGACTGCACAGCCACGGGGAACACTGTATTCCTCACTAATCATCGGACTCGAAGACAAGCCTATTATATATATATATATATATATATATATATATATATCGGCTTAACGGATAAACCCATTTTCCCCAAGCTACTTTTATTTTCGTGGTGAAAGAGAAAAACTTGATCATTAGCTAAGTTGAACATAGATCTAAATCCAATCCACTAGATAAGTAAACACAAACTAAGGCCCGCAGGCCGCGGGTAATGTCCAGCTAGTCGTCTTATATATTCTGTTGTATTCTCTCGTAGTTGGTTGACTGTCAATAATACCTGGTGATCAAACCAGTTGATTCTTTGTTGTGTCATAAATTTGTTTCGTTGTTTCTGTGATCTCGAGACTTTTTTAATTTTCAATTTTCTCTAACTAAAAAAGAAAAAAGATTACAAAGAGAGTTTGTGTGATACACAAACTCAGAGGCGGCCCCCGTCGGAGTCGGATCCCTGTCAGATCCGCCTATTCGCAAGATGTTTCGGATGTTCCTTCTAAGTCCCTGGCTCAATTCCTGTGTGCTCATATCCTTAAACTATCGCAATATTTCTGAAAGAACAGTAAAGGTTAAATCATATTTTCAAAAGCCTTTAGTGTTTTTTTCTAACCGTGACGGACAGACCAACCAACAGACAAAACGCACAAAAATATGCTTGTTTTATTCTAATGGGGGCACTAAACAATTTTTTTTTTAAAATCTGATTTTTTTTTAAATTTAAGAAATTGGTTTAGAATCATGTCATTTCCGGGCTTTACGCTAGTACACGAAAGCCGCTGCTAAAAGTTCATTTTAAAAAATGTGCATGATATCTACATGCCAGAAGCATTTCTTATAGTAACATTTCCTCCCTTACATTTACGTAATTGTTTTAGAATTGGTGTTTTGATATTAAAAAATCGCTTGCATAATTAATTTTATAAATTAAACGGTTTGCTTTTAGAAAACTAAAAGTAGCCGTTGCACCTAAAATTTTCAAGCCGCATTTAATGGTGAAATAATATTTTTCGTATCTCTTCTAGTTTTGGCGCTCTGAGTCTGACAGACGGACAGACAGACAGAAAGTCATTAAAAAAATGTGCGTGATATGTACATGCCAAGAGCATTTTTTCTAGTAACATTTCCTCTCTTACATTTACCTAATTGCTTCACAATTGGTGTTTTATTATTAAAAAATCGCTTGCATAATAATTTTTATAAATTAAACGGTGTACTTTTAGAAAACTAAAAGTAGCCGTTGCACCTAAACTTTTCAAGCCGCATTTAATGGTGAAAAAATATTTTTCGTATCTCTTCTAGTTTCGGCGCCCTGAGTGTGACAGACGGACAGACGGACATTTTGCACAAACCTAATAGCGGCTTTTTCCCCTTACGGGGGCCGCTAAAAAGACTTTATGGGAAGTTGTGATCTAATATAGGACTGTCAATAGAACTGCAATTCAAACGTGTTGCGACAGAAGTGCTGGGCAGATTTCATATGGGGTTGAAGGTCATATTACAAAGACTGGAAAGAAAATGGATAGGCTACCTTTGGTTTTCTTCTTGAACCAAAACACCTGTTGGATGATGACACGCTTATGACAAACTGTGTTACTTTTTCCTGTTTGAATGATGAAATAAATGGCAAATCGCTTGTTCAATGATGTCATTGATTTACGAGCAGTTTTCATCAACAAACCAGTAATACAATCCATAATAGACTTATTGCGGAAACAGGCTTCATATGGTAATTACGTGTGCTCAAACCTTGCAACCTCCTTCGAATACCGCTAACTCAGGCCACTTCCATTGCGTCATTCTCAAAGCTCAAGTTCATCAAAAACTATACCAGGAGCACAATGACGCAAGAAAGGCTTATCATGGCTTTAATGTCAGTAAAGTCACAAATACAAGAAAGTATCGATGTTGATGACGTAATATAGATCTATGTCTTTGCTGCACGACGTGAAGCGATATGTATAGAGATTTGTCACTTGTGCATTATTTAGCTAATAAACAACGGTATTATTCATTAAAATAGTCTTTATGATCATTTTTTGTTAAGTTTACTGATATACTAAACCAATTTGATCATGAGCCTATATATTTTTGCTTACATTATGTCATGTCATATGTCGAATGTCAAAATGCAAGGGGCCCCCAAAGAGGTCGATCCCCCCCGGGCCCCGAAATCCCTAGCTACGCCCCTGTCTACAATGGATTTAAATTTATAGATAGATCAAGATTTTAGTCAAGACTACAATTTCAAATGTCTACCAGGCGTGGTTCTCTCAACCCTTCTATATGCCTCTGAGACATGGACACTATATAGAAAACAGCTAAGACTTCTTGAGCGCTTTCACCAAAGATGCTTGCGCTCCATCATGGACATACGATGGCAGGACCGCACTACAAACAGCGATGTCCTTGCGAACGCCGGTATGCACACTATAGAGGGACTTCTTATGGTCCGACAGCTACGCTGGGCAGGGCAGGTATCCCGTATGGGAGACGAATGTATGCCAAAGGCAGTCTTTTTTGGTGAGCTAACAGGTGGTCGACGTAACAGATGCTCCCCACGGAAACGCTTCAAAGACCAGCTTAGGCGTCAACTTTCCTTGGCTGACATAGAAGAGAGCACCTGGCTGCATGCGGTGTCGGAACGAGACAGCTGGAGGTCACTCACGAAGGCCGCGGGATACACATTTGAGACCCAAAGAACATCTGCCGCCGAGGACAAACGAAGACGACGAAAAGAAAATCTAAACCGACCACCTGCGGACAATGGTTTTGCTTGCCCTGGATGTGGCAAAATATGTAGGTCACAGCTGGGGCTGCACAGCCACGGAAAACACTGTATTCCTCACTAATCTTCGGATTCGAATATTATTATAATAATTTTATCTTATCTTATCTTATACAATACAGACGTTACTTCAAAAAAGAAGATGATTACGTCATACGCGTCATGCATTTAGTCATGCATATTAACGACTTTAATTCTGCCAAGTTACTGGTTTTCCTGGCTAGCTCAGGCAATCCATTCCATGCTCTAATAGCGCTAGGGTAGAAGGAGCTTTTGTACAAATTTGTCCTAGCATATGGTACGAGAAATGTGCCTTTTTCTTTGTGTCTAGATTTAGACCTAGAAGATCAAATAGGCAGTAGACCTGGATCTACATTCAAGATCAAGTTTTCAAATCAGTGGCGTCACTAGGCAGGTGCGGGGGGTGCGGGCCGCACCGGGTGACACCCACAAGGGGGTGACACCCAAGTTGGAAAACTGCACTTTTTCAAATGCAACTTTAAAAAAAAATCACTGCCTCGAATTTCACTCACAATTTAGTATCAACATGTCCCAACCCCTCGTAATTTAATTCTATTTGACTTTATTATGTGTTTTTGACAACAGGAAAAAGAGTTTCTAAAGCTCAGAGATGTAAAAAAAAATTGGCTCCCGGGGCTTCGCCACGGACAACTTTGAATGAATTTATGTCACTCCGACAAACATCTTATATGGCCAGTTGAGTAGTGAACGTAAAATTAGTTGTTGCAATGTGTTGAAAAACACACATGCGTAAGCCACTCGCACGCCATGCGACGCATAAGGTTGCAAGCTTTCTCTACGGAAATCAGTCTAAGGTGACTTTCACAGTCACTTCTGTTTTAGGCTTTCATGTTAAGGATGACTTTAGTAAACGTGTTTCGTCTCGTCTCATGATATGTCTCACAAATGTCAATTGACGTTCAGTCGCCACTTCCCTTGGCGAATGCCTGCCTGTTTGAGAAAAGATTTCTCTATTGGTAAAATTATCTCGGGAGGATTTGTAGGATCCTTTTCAGCCATCACTACTCAGCCTCTTTTCAACCTTCCATGTCTCGAAGCATAGATAACCATTGAAACTATGATTGTATTGAGTACGTGGATTTTAATCTCCAGGTTAATTGATGTGTTTGCTCAGATAGGCCGAACTTATTGAAAAATGGCTCTTGCTTTCCAATCCGACAAGCAACACCATGATATGCATCTACATCACTTGAATAATTTTGCCTAAATATGTTAACTTTACTATTTGTTCAGGATCTGTATGACAAATGTTGATCGAGAACTGGATAACCTGCACCGTACATGTATAACTTTGAGGGTGTCTTTATCCGTCATCTCGTGTATACATTTGTGTTTCAAAGTAATGCTATGTTGTCTGTAAAATCCAACTCGGTTTGGTTTAGCCATGGGAATCTGAATGCAGCCTGTTTAATTACATCGTCGGTGGCTACAAGTAAGAGAAATTAGGATAAGATACACCCTAATCTCATATCCGTATCGATGTTGAAGAATTCCAACGTCTGTGAGACAACAGCTTGATTTGCTATAGGCATGTCGCTGTATCTGGACAAATTGTTGTAAGATGTCTTTTTTTCTTTTATTTTCTAGAGTGATTCCGATGGAGGCTATCAATTTTTTTTATTGTTTAAATCTTCAAAACTGATTTTTTTGCTTTGTTAGTATTCTAGGCTTTTTTAAAACAAAATTTCGCATGTCGTTAACCTCTTCAGTGCTTGATTTGCCATTTCGGAAGCAGCTGAGAAACTAGTATAATTGAAGACCTTTTCAGTAAGGAGCTCTGAAATAATCTCAAGTAAAAATAAAATATGTTGAACTCAAGGTTTCTCAATTCTACGATAGTATATTTCTAATTTATAAAGTAACGTTTGATACAATGTGTAAAACAACGACATTTTAAAATAGAATCGAAAAACATTTTCGAGTAGCATATAAACAATTTTTAATTACCTTACAGTTTTATCGTTCAAAATAAAGAACGTTGTTTGTTTTCGAGGGCAAGGTTATTTTTCCGGGGGGGGGGGGGACACCCGATCGTACCGCACCGGGTGACACCGACCCTAGTGACGCCTCTGTTTCAAATAAGTCCGTACTAGAATTTATACTTAGTCTAGAATCCTTGTCCTTACTAAATTCTATTCTTTTTTTTTTTTAGAAATCAGTGTGTTACAGACATATCGGAAATATGTTTTGGGATAGTTATAAATAGATTTGTTGCACTATCTTTTTTAAAAACTATTGAGCCTCTCACCCAACATATCCCAAACGTCACTAGTGCCGTTCAATATGCGTCTTCTATGATGCGTCACTAAAAAACTATAACTAACAATTGAGTACCTAACACTTTACAACTGAACAGACAAATAAAAAGTAGCCTACTTTATGTCCATAAAATATTTTAACAAACAATACCTTTAACACATTAAGGAATATCACATTAATCACATAACCCTTACCGGTATCCAGGAAATCAAGACAAAACTCGAGTCGTCTAGGTTACGTTTGAAGTAGTGTTCTACAAGCCCGAATACCACTCACTCAATAGCTTGTATTGAATATCAACCGATCGAACTGGATTGCGAACTATTTCTGATCAAAGAATTGAACATTGAGGATAACAAGATTACAAAGAGAGTTTGTGTGATACACAAACTCAGAGGCGGCCCCCGTCGGAGTCGGATCCCTGTCAGATCCGCCTATTCGCAAGATGTTTCGGATGTTCCCTCTAAGTTGAAAATAATTAACTTCTCGCTGGACGAAGGAGGATGGCGAGCAGGGTATAAACCTGCCTTATCTTGATGTTTTGCGCACTAGACTGTAGTTCGGATTTATCGTTGGTCCCTGGCTCAATTCCTGCATGCTCCCATCCTTAAACTATCGCAATATTTCTGAAAGAACAAAGGTTAAATCATATTTTGAAAAGCCTTTAGTGTTTTTTTTTTAATGTAACCGTGACGGACAGACCAACTAACAGAAAAAAAGCACACAAATATGCTTCTTTCATTCTAATGGGGGCACTAAACAATTTTATAAAAAATCTGATTTTTTTAAAAAGTTTCAGAAATTAGTTTAGAATCATGTCATTGCCGGGCTTTACGCTAGTACACGAAAGTCGCTGCTAAAAGTTCATTTTAAAAAATGTGCGTGATATCTACATGCCAAGAGCATTTCTTATAGTATCATTTCCTCCCTTACATTTACGTAATTGTTTTAGAATTGGCGTTTTGTTATTAAAAAATCGCTTGCATAATTAATTGTATAAATTAAACGGTTTGCTTTTAGAAAACTAAAAGTAGCCGTTGCACCTAAACTTTTCAAGCCGCATTTAATGGTGAAATAATATTTTTCGTATCTCTTCTAGTTTTGGCGCACTGAGTGTGACAGACGGACAGACGGACATTTTGCACAAACCTAATAGCGGCTTTTCCCCTTACGGGGGCCGCTAAAAAACCAATACTACTACCTATCTATTTATCTGTCTTTTCTGTCTGTCTGTTATATGTGTTACTACGTTATGTTTAGTATAGAATAGTGTCGTTAGTACAATTTGTATTTACTTTCTATATATTTATTCCAATGGCACTAACACAAATGTACGATGAGGCTTGGTGAATGACTAAAACATTGAAGAACCTCCGTCATATAGGTAGGCCTATAAGTTCTTATTTTAATAATATTCATTCGGACTTGTTCTACACGCTGTTAATAGGAAAAAAAAACACTATTGCCTTCCTTCTCACTCTTTGTGTAATACAAGAAGGAACATTATTTGAGAGTAGGTCTGCCCATGTGAGAAAGGTACTACTACTCCGACAGAACTCCATGCACAAGTTCTATTTTAAATTAACATTTCTTTCTACACATTATATAACCTACACACCTACACACAGACTTTATGTTTCATCATTTGTAAGGAAATTTTTGTATTAAAACGTTAGCCCAACAGAACTCCCTTCTCTCAACAATGCCCAACACACTATCTATTAGTGTTACACTAGTTACAGTGAGTAGTTTTCACCTCCATCAGTTTAGTTAGCTGCTCTTTAACCGGAATGGTGTTTACTTTACTTTTTTTTTATATTTTATTGACAGGTAAAAAAATAAATTTAATAGTAACAAACAGCAATCGATATCAAACATTGACTAATGTTGAATGCGCCAAGATTAGCTTGTCTTATCTTATCTTGCATATTACAGAGGTTACTTTTTAAAAAGATGATTACACCCTACGTGTCATATGTTGTGTGTAGTGTAGAATCTAATTGTAAATTAGGTCTTGATAATTTAAAACAAGATACAAAGCATCCAGCTTTAGATTTATATAAAAAATGTTTATATTCATTGTTATTATTTTGGGGTGTTTTATTTAAATTTGATTTATTTAGAAATCCTAAATGCATTTTTGATCAGCTTAAACCTTTTTGGAAGCGCTTTTAAGTTCGATACAAAAAGTTATAGGCTACGATTTAGTGGGTGATAATTTGGCTCAATCTAGTATTTTACGATCAAAGATATTTCTCTTGACTTTATTTAGTGTTGTAATGTGTACTTAGAAATAAAATCTTAATATTTCATATGTCAGAAATCTTAGGAACATGAGGACATGTGATAATGATAGGAATATATTGAAGCTAATAAGGACAAGTTGTTTACCAAACTATTTCTCCTCATCCTTTCCATTTACTATTGTCACTGTACTTTTGTCATTGGTTTAGGTTTGTTGGATGATTTGGATATACTCCACTTATTGCAGTTGAGTCAATCGCAAGAAAATCTGCTGCCGAGGACAAACGCAGACGACGAAAAGAAAATCTAAATCGACCACCTGCGGACAATGGTTTTGCTTGCCCTGGATGTAGCAAAATATGTAGGTCACGGCTGGGGCTGCATAGCCACGGGAAATACTGTATTCCTCACTAATCTTCGGACTCGAAGACAAGCCTTATATATATATATATATAATATTTAGGGTTATTTCCCTTACTGCTAGTGTTCAGAGTTGTAATAACTGCCAGTGTCAAGGGTTGTTACATAACTTACATTACTACTTGTATACTAGTTTGTCAAGGAGGTTACTTGCTTGTTTATGTTTTGATAACTTTATGGGATTAGTTTCAAAATGGCAATAACGTTTTAAATTTTCAATTTGATGACATACTTTGCTAGCGCTGATTGCTATCTAAATTGCACATAGTTTCCGCCGTGACACACTGCATGTTGACTTGATAATATACAAATGTTATCTGTTGTTTTTTTTTTTTTTTTGAATGTTTTAATCTATGAGAATAATTCTAATTTTTCAGTTTATAGTTTTTGTTTAAATCGTTTGGTGAAAAAGTCTAATTCTTTGAGTAAAACATTTTTCATAGGTTTCAAATCCAAGACATTCTCATTTAAAAGTAAACAGGTATGATCTTATTGTTATTTCCCTTTTTTTTTTTGGTTTTAGAAATGATATATTTCAATTTTTATACATACTAGTTAGCCCCAAAGTCAAAATTCTCTTTCAAAATTTATAGGACGGATAATGTTAAAGTCATCATTTTCTGTGGACCATGGTTAATGATGGTGTCATGTGGCCAGCTTCAGGGATCAAACACCTTTACTTTTCCTCAACTAATGTAAGGTACTTATTAGAGGTGGGTGAACTCAAAAGCGTTAAAAGATCCCAAAATAAAAAATTATACACTTCACAAGGATTTGAACTCTTAATCTAAAGTTCTGAAGCCACTTGGCTTAACTGCTCAGACTTCTAGTTAGCACCATGAATAGTTTAAAATAATTTTGAAATAAAGTTATTCTCTTTATGCAGATAAATATCTTTCCAACATTTTCAACATAATAACTAGTCTTTTTGGTTTCAGTTCATTAAACAAGAAAATGAAGGGAGCTCTCCAGAACTGTACATGCCATTGTGACATTACCATTAAGGTGAAGTTATTTATACCTTATTCAACTTTCGTATAATGTTTTCTTTCGTTTGTGAATTGTTTTATCATGACGGCCATCAACAAATTTTTATGTTTCATGTCTTGTATTGTCTATGGAATGTATACCTTTATATTTTTTAAGTATTTTCTTAATTTTTTTAAGTTTAGATATATTTTGTTCAATCTAGTTTTTTTTTAAATCTTTTTTCAGAAAAATTCTAATTCTTTAAGTTTGAAAGTTGTTTTTTTCATAGCTTTCCGATCCAAACATTTGGTAGTAAAAAAAAAAAAGATGAGATCCTTTGGTTATTTCCCTTTTTTTAGTTTAGAAATAATATATTTAAATAATTGTAGGTACTTGTTAGCCTGAAAGGGAAAATTTTCTTTCAGATTTTTCAATCTATAAGGCTGATACTGTTCAAGCCTTCAGTTTCTGTGGCCCATAGTGTAAGGGGGAGGTATGGCGAGAATGATTGTTACTTTGTTATTTGGTATGATAGTTTTTATATCCCCTTGTTGTGAATGTGAAGTCTTTTGCACGTGTTATGAGTGAACGATTAAGTCTTCGTTGAATGTGCGAGAGAATGTTTAAGTTAGTAAGGTTTTACTCCCGGTCCAGGAAGGTTGGAAGTATATTTCCTGGACTAGTCTTTGTGTATTCATATTTATGGCGTTATTTCATTGTGTGCTCTATTGTTTATTAATGTATTAAGGTTCTTATTCATTCAAACTGGAGTTGGAGTTAAAGTATATTAAGTATTAACTGTTACTATTTGTGTGACAAGTATACGTGTAGCAAAGTAACTATTTAGCAAAGTCACTATTTAAATCCCTTAATGAGCCAAGAGCCAAACAGTTAAAACTGAGTCCTGACATCTGGAAGCTTCAACAGGTTTTTGTACCTGCGATTCGTCAAACAGAGAAAATGATATCGATATTTTGAACTTCGTCCGGTCAGGTGATCTATGATAAATCTATTATACCTGCCTGATGTCTACTACTAAAAGTTTGATGCAAAGCAAATTATAGTTTTATGTGTCGTCTAATAATCGTTGACATTTTCGTGCCTCGTACGGCCAGTATTAGACAATCTTTGCCACACACACCATTGAAATTATTGACATTTTTGAAGCACACTGAGAAGACGAATGAACTAATCACTAGCCGGAGTCAGCAATTTTTTTTTATTGACCTGACCTTACACAAGCGATCAGCACACGAAAGTTTGATTAGATAGTAAACTCAAGAGAGAATATCAATGACGTTTTGTACTCCAGTATCATTTACGTCATCGTAGACATTGCCATTTATCGAGACATCGCCATTTATTGAGACATCGCCATTTCTTGAGACGTCGCCATTTCAAGAGACGTCGCCATTTGAGACATCGCCATTTATTGAGGCATCGCCCTTTATCGAGACGTCGCCATTTATTGAGACGTCGCATTTCAAGAGACGTTGTAATTTATTTGAGACGTCGCCATTTCAAGAGACTTCGCCATTTGAGACATCCCTTTTTTTTAGTTTAGAAATAATATATTTAAATAATTGTAGGTACTTGTTAGCCTGAAAGTGAAAATTTTCTTTCAGATCTTTCAATCTTTCAATGTCTGATACTGTTCAAGACTTCAGTTTATGTAGCCCTTAAATAATGAGGGTGTCTAGTGACCAGCAAAGTGCCTAAATGCCTTTATTTTACCTTACTATCTAGACATATATAAATATATTATATTTAGATATATATAAATATATTATAGACCATAGTTTAGTAGCCAAGTTCTTGACTGCTCAACCTCCTTGTTAGCCCCATGATCTCTTTAAAAT
>JADKLZ010000166.1:21309442-21327229 GCA_021533235.1 Biomphalaria straminea
AACGAAATGTCTGGTGAACGAATAGTCGCGTGAACGAAAAGTCGTGAGCGATTTGTCGGTGAACGAAATGTCAGTGAACGAGTTGTCGTGTCCCCCCTATTAATAAACCACTTTATCACATAGATTTTCATATTTATTAAAAAAAAAACAACTAAAATTGTTGTAATATGATTAATAAAATTTAAACCAGGTATTCTCTAAATTTTATGCAAAAAAAAAAATAAATATGTTTACTTTAAACATAATACATTAACTATTCTCTCATAATTAGTTACATGTTTGCAATCTGTGGAACTACAATAACAGTAGAAAGGCAGCAACGATTTATAATTTAATCAAAATGGCATACACTTTTTTTTTAGACAAAACTGATATTTTTCATTTACTTTCCAGATCATGCTTTAGAAAATATTTCAGGAAAATCTTGCAAATACCAATAAATGCAATTATGTGAGAATTAATACTTCTGTTAAATATCAAAAAAAAAAAAGGATATAATCTGTATCTATGCCACTAAAAATTCATCCAGCACACATTTTATCATCATATTTCCTTTGAGTTCATCACAGAACAAAGGGCCTCAGTAATAACATGCCACTCTCCACAGTGTCTTGTCTTGCTATTTTTTTAATGGCTCTTTCCTGTCCTTCGGCTTTATCTAGTATACTGCTTCGCCATGTCCTCTTTAGTCATCCTCTCTTGTTCCTTGGGGGTTCCACTCTAAGGCATGACTAGCTCTGTTATTGGTATCTTTTCTAAGGGTTTGACCAATCCATCTCCACTTCCTCTCTAAGATCTGCACCTCTATATTTTTCTGTCCACTCATCTCCCACAGGTTGGTGTTTTCTATTTTGTCGTATCAATGTATTTTTAGGACATTTCTCATGCTTCAGTTGTTGAAGGTCTGTACTTTTTTTGTTGCTTTAGTTGTTCTTCATGTTTCAGAACCATACATAAGGACTGCCTTGACATTAGAGTTAAAGATTCTTATTATAATCTTGTTAGAGATGTGAGGGGATTTTCAGGTTGGTTTCAGTTGTGTAAAAGTCTGACACACTAGATTTATATGACATTTTATGTCTTCATCTGTTCCACCTGATACACTGATTATGCTTCCAAGGTATATAAAATTTATCTACTTGGTCTATGGTCTGAGAATCCAGTACTATGTCTCCAATTTATTTGTTGTTTACTTAAAGTACTTTTGTTTTTTGGTGGTTTATTTTAAAGCCTACTCTTCTTCCTACTTCACTTAAAGCTGTGACCTTTTCTTGCATATCCTTTAGTCGGTAGTAGTCTGTGTGATAATATGTCATCAGCAAATTCCAGATCTTCTAGTCCATTGAATTCCTTTCTCTGAATTATAGTATGCTTCTTATGTGACCCTATCCAATACTAGAAGGAACAGGAGTGATGACTCATGTTGTGACTGGAAATTCCTCTGACAGTTTTCCACAGTGGGCTACTTGACATGTGAAACCATCAAAAAGGTTTTTAATTATTGTTATTACTTTATTTGGGATCCCATAATGTCTCATTAATATCCAGATAGATTCTCTGTTCATACTAATAAAGGCCTTTAGGAGATCACCATTCAACAATATTGTTCTAGAATTATTTTGAACAACTACACAATTAGAGAGAAATAAATTTAGCCATTAAGATGATTTAATTGATCAAAATGGAAAATTAAAATATTACTTTGATTCTCATTTTTCTAAGGGTATATATACATTTGATATGTTTTAAATAATATATATATATATATATATTTTAAATTCAAGTTTCAAAGAGAGGTTAGAGTTGCTTCATCTAAAGGACAGTCATCAACAGATATAAGAAGAGCCTTTTCTCCAGGAGAAGTGAAAAAAAACACATTGATTTCACCTGTTAGACCTCACTCTCAAACATCAAGTAAAGTATAGGGCACAATGGGGGTTCATATACTGTTTGTATACCTTTATTTTTCACAATTAGATTTTAATTTTAAAATATTTTTTTAGGAATGGTATTGTTGTTGGCATTCAATAGTATATCTTGTAAACAGTGTCTAACTTAAGAACAACATTTTAATTGCCAGTTTGCTTTCTTTTATTTACCTCTTATTTTGGGAATAGGGACTCAAAACCAAAGCAAAACAAGATTACAATGTCGGAGTCGGATCCCTGTCAGATCCTCTTTGATCTCTCAACGGGGGCCGCCTCTGAGTTTGTGTATCACACAAACTCTCTTTGTCGCTGCTAAAAGTTCATTTAAAAAAAAATTATATCAAAGATAAACGACAGAAATATACATCTTCCGTGCTTTGATCTCTTAACAGGGGCCACCTCTGAGTTTGTGTATCACACAAACTCTCTTTGTCGCTGCTAAAAGTTCATTTAAAAAACCTATATCAAAGATAAACAACAGATCTTATTTAGTGCCCCAGCGGTCAAAATATACATCTTCCGTGCTTTGATCTCTCAACGTTAGCCTTGTAAAGCCGATGTTCAAGGCAACTTCCACACCTCTTTTATGAGTTGATTACTTTACGAGTAAATACTGGTATGTTACTCGTATGTTGGAACAAAAAAAAATGTGAAAACCCATGCAGTATATTACATTATTAATTGTCTTAAAGTAGGTTTCATTTATATTGCATACTAATTAGGTTTTTTCTCTTTAAATACTGTTTGCATAAAATATTTTTAAAAATTAGATTTTGAGCTTTTAGAAAAAAAAAGTAGCCGTTGCATCAGAACTTTGAATGCTCTATATTATCGTGATGTCAGATTTTGATTTTCTCTTCTACTTTCTGAGCACTAAACGGGACGGACGGACGGAAGGACGGACAGACAGACAGACAGACAGACGGACAGACAGGCCACACAAAACTAATAGCGTCTTTTCCCCTTTCGGGGGCCGCTAAAAATGTGTTTTTTTTAAATTGTGTTACATTTTTAAAGTTTTAGGTGTTTTCACCCTACCATATCTTAAAGTATATATACATCCATTTACAATAAAACAGTACCCTTAGTACGATTATTTTAAGCCCGTTTATTCTGTTGGTTAAAAAATAATGGCTAACATTACCACACAGAATAATCTTGCTAACAGCTGTGATCATTTTATATCTTGTTTTATCTTTTTTACTATTGTCATTTGCAATACACTAAAAGAAGGTTTTTTAAATAAATATATTTCATTTCATATTATAATGAAAAAGTGAAAAATATTCAAAATGTAGGATAGAATTAGTAGTTATTACTATACTTCTTCGATATTTTTAACTCCTCATCTCATCTCAGCCTGTGGTCCCTACTGGGGCATAGGCCACCAACCAGCTTTCTCAAGGCATCTCGGTTCTGGGCGAGTCTCTCCAACTGTCCCCATGTCTTGCCCATCTGCTTGGCTTCTGTTTCCAGATCGCGGCGCCATGTGTTCCTGGGCCGTCCTCTATTCCTCTTTCCTTGGGGGTTCCAGGTTAGGGCTTGCCTTGTTATGTTGGATGCCGGCTTGCGCAGGGTGTGACCTATCCATCTCCAGCGTCTCTGAAGGATATCTATTTCAATGGGCTGCTGTTTTGTTCTTTGCCACAGTTCCCCATTCGAGATCTTGTCTGGCCAGCGGATCATAAGAATCTTCCTCAGGCAGGTGTTGATGAATACCTGGATTTTTTTGATGGTGGTGACGGTGGTTCTCCAGGTCTCTGCTCCATAAAGTAGTATCGGCTTAACAATGGTGTTAAATAGCCTTATCTTGGTGGTGGTGCTTAATTCCCTAGATCCCCAGGTGTTCTTCAGCTGATGGAAGACTGCTCGAGCTTTACCAATGCGGGTTTTGACATCTGCATCTGTTCCGCCATGGTGATCTATAATGCTGCCTAGATAGGTGAAGCTCTTCACCTCTTCTAGCGACTCACCTTGGACTATAATGGGTGTAGTGTTTGATGCCTTTATTTTGAACACCTTGCTCTTTCCTCTGTTTATGGTAAGACCCATTCTAGCGGATGTGTCTGCAACAATATTTATCTTTTCCTGCATCTGCTGCTGCGTGTGAGAAAGAAGAGCTAAGTCATCTGCAAAGTCGAGATCATCTAACTGTTTCCACAGTGTCCACTGTATACCGTTTCGCTTCTGGTCTGTTACTGTCTTCATGACCCAATCTATGGCTAGTAGGAATAAGAAGGGAGAGAGTAAACAGCCTTGTCTCACTCCTGTTTGGATTTCAAATGCCTCTGTCAGTTGTCTGCCATGCACTACTTTGCAAGTCATCCCTTCATATGACTTCTTGATGATGTTAGTAATTTTTTCAGGCACTCCATAGTGTCTTAACAGTCTCCAGAGAGTCTGTCTGTCCACACTGTCAAATGCCTTTTCATAATCTATAAAACTGACGTAGAGAGGGGAGTTCCATTCCATAGACTGTTCCAAAATTATGCGCAGTGTTGCTATCTGATCTGTGCATGATCTCTCCTTTCGAAAGCCGGCTTGTTGGTCACGGAGATGTGGGTCTACAGCATCTTTCATTCGGTTTAACAGGATGCGATTAAACACTTTCCCTGGAACGGACAGTAGCGTTATCCCTCGATAGTTGGAGCAGGAACTAAGATCGCCTTTCTTTGGGAGTTTGATGAGGTAGCCCTCCTTCCATTCTGGTGGCACTTCTTCATTTTCCCATATCTTGCAGAAGAGAGGGTAGAGTAATTTCACACTTGTTTCAATGTCTGCCTTTAGAGCTTCAACTGGGATGCTGTCAGGTCCTGCAGATTTGCCATTCTTCGATTGTTTGATTGCTCTGCGAATTTCTTCCTTGGTGGGTGCACTGCACTTGATAGGTAAGTCTTTTGTAGCTGGGGGTATTTCTGGTGGGTTTAAAGGTGAAGGTCTGTTTAGCAGCTCCTGGAAATGTTCAATCCATCTCTTCTTTTGTCCTTCTTCGTCTGTTATCGCGTTACCATTTTTGTCCTTTACTGGTCTCTCTGTCATGGCAAATTTTCCAGATAGCTTTTTGATGATTGAGTACAGGTCCTTGGTGCTGTTCTGATGGGCTGCTTCTTCTGCTTCTTTTGCCAGCGCTTCAATGTAGCTTCTCTTGTCTGTTCTGATGCTACGCTTGACATTCCTATCTATTTCAGCATATTCTTTTTGTGCCTTTCCTTTTGCTGCCCTTGTTTTACTGTTGTTCACATCTGCTTTCTTTTCTCATCTTTCCTTGATCTTCTGAAGAGTTTCTGATGAAATCCACTCCTTGTGGGTGTATGACTTTGGACCAAGGATTTCTAGGCATGTGGAGGTTACTGTTTCTTTAACTTTCTGCCACGTCTGTTCTACTGTCTCTTCTTCTAGCAGCTCGTCTAGGAGCTGGAACTTATTAGATAAGGTGACTTTGAACTCTTCCTGTTTTATGCAGTCTTTAAGCGCAACAGTATTGTAGTGTTGGCGTTGGCTGGGCCCACTTGCCCAAGTCTTTTTCAGCTTCAGTTTCACTCGAGCGCACAGAAGATGATGATCTGAAGAAACATCTGCTCCTCGTCTTACACGTACATCTTGAAGAGATCGACGGAACTTCTTCACAATACAGACATGGTCTATTTGGTTCTCTGTTACTAGGTCTGGTGATATCCATGTTGCTTTGTGTATTCGTTTTTGTGGGAAGACAGTTCCTCCAATCACTAAGTTGCTTGTGGCACACATGTCCGCAAATCTCTCTCCATTTTTATTCATATCGCCTAATCCATGTTTTCCCATGATCTCTTCATATCCTTTGTTGTTATTGCCAACCTTAGCATTGAAATCGCCCATTATGACGAGGATGTTCCTTTTTGGTTTGTCCTGTAGGATGGTAGTCAGCCTATAGTAAAAATTGTCCTTCTCCTCCTCTTCACTATCGTTTGTAGGGGCGTAGCATTGGACAATGTCTAAGTTAATTCTTTCCTGCACTGTGTGGAATGAGGCTGTTATTATCCGTGGTCCATGCGCTTCCCATCCTATAAGTGCTCTCTGAGCCTGCTTAGACAGCATCAGGGCTACTCCATGGGTGTGTGTAGCCTCCTGCTCATGTCCTGAGTATAAAAGTAGCTCACCTGAAGCCAGTCTTTTCTGCCCGGAGCCAGTCCATCTTGACTCACTGATTCCTAGGATGGTGAGGTTGTACCTTTTCATCTCAGCTGCCACTTGCGCTGTCTTCCCAGACTCATACATTGTCCGGACATTCCATGTACCGATGGTGGTGGTGGTCCTGGTAGAGATGATGGTCTTCGGCCTGTCAGCTTCCAGAAGACTCTGGCTTTCACTGGCATGCGTCATAAACCTTCCAGCTGGAGGTCCATCCTCTCCCAGGTACGTGACTTCTGTTGATATGCTGTTTGGTGTTTCTGTAGCTAGTGTTTTTTTCTACAGGGTAGGGTAGCTAGCCCTACGCCCAACCCTCCTCCTTTTTCCGGGCTTGGGACCGGCATATGACGGAGTTCGGCATATGGCGAAGTTATTATTATTATTTTTTAAACTTATTAAAGTTTAATTAATTTATTTTAGTGTTTTAGTAATCCATTTCATATTATTTTATATGTTACCTGTTACCTATCCCTTAGTCTGGTGGACCGTTCCTCTCTATCCTTTGCCCTGTTTAAAACCTCTTTCAATGGTAGGCCTGTCCATTCTTTGATGTTGTCTTCCCACCGCTTTCTCTGTCTGCCTCTTCTTTTTCCTGGTACTGTTTGTTCCCTGGAGGAAGGTCTTTGCGAGTCCAGAAGATCTTGTTACATGGCCATACATTTTAAGCTTTCGTTTCTTCACAGTAGTAAGCAGGTCATCATTGGGTCCGATCATTGCAGTAACCCTGTCTCTAATCTCTTGATTTGTGATGCGGTCTTTAAATGTGATGCCTAGGATCCTTCTGTAGCATCTCAATTCCATTGCTAGGATCCTCCTCTCTAGCTCTGCAGTCAGCGTCCAAGACTCACAAGCATATAGAAATGTGGCCATGACCAGGGAGCGCATCAGTCTGATTTTGGTGACGAGGGCTAAGCCTTTGTCTTTCCATATTAACTTAAGTTTAGAAAGGGCTGCTGTGGACTGTGCTATTCGGACCATTTGTTCGGGCTTTGTTCCCTCATCAGAGACAATAGCCTCCAATACTGATGGCATTTGTAAAGCCCTGTTGGCTATTGGTCATAATTTGTTTTTTTTCTGCATTTAATTGCATGCCATAAGCTGCTGAAGTCTTGTCATTGCGCATCACTAGGTCGGCTAGTTCATCTTCTGTCCCTGCTAGGCCATCAATGTCATCTGCGAAGCGCAAGTTTGTAACTTTTCTTCCTCCAATGCTTACAGTACCTTCAAATCCTTCGTGAACATCTTTTATTATTCTTTCAAGGAAGATATTAAAGAGTGTTGGTGAAAGGAGGCAGCCTTGTCTTACTCCAACTGTGTTTTTGAACCCATTCCCCAATATTGTTGTTGAAGTACACCGCACTGGTGGCATCCTTGTATAGGTTCTGGATAACTTTGGTTATGTTTGTGTTAATGTTATATTTTTCCATTGTCGCCCAGAGTGCCCCGTGCCATACTCGATCGAAAGCTTTCTTGAAATCAATAAAGACATGGAAAAGATTCTCTTGGTGTTGGAGATATTTTTCACAGAGTATTCTGAGGTTTAGGATTTGCTCTGTTGTGCTGTGACCGTGTCTAAAACCCGCCTGTTCTTCAGATATGGTTTTGTCTGCTATCGGTTTTAGTCGATTTAATATAATTTTTAACAGCACTTTGCTGGGATGGCTTATGAGGCTGATGGTGCGATAGTTTTGACATAGTTGTAAGTTGCCTTTCTTTGGAAGAGTGATGATGAGTGACTGGGTCCAGGGTTTGGGCCATTCTCCTGATTGCTAGATCTTGTTGCTAATTGTATAGGGCGCGTTTATCATGGTTTCTCCTCCCGCTTGTAGAAGTTCACCAGGAATGTTGTCAACTCTGGCCGATTTTCCCTTTTTCAGGGCTTTTAATGCTGCTGCTACTTTCGAGCGAAGAATCGGATAGTCGTCCATGTTGGAAACTGCCGGGACATTTAGTATCTCTGTATCTCCTGAGATTTCGAAGTTATACAGTTCTGAACAGTATTGAAATTAAATATTATATTATTGTTGATCTATAAATCCCCCTGATTTTGACACATATAACATACATCTAGCTTTTTTTTTTGTTTTTTGTTACAAACTTTCGAAAATGCAAATTTTTGTGCTCTTTTTTACCTCCCTTTTTAAAATGTGCTTACAAGGATAAAATGTAACATTTAGTTAGTGCAAGTAAATAATATCAAAACATTACTTGAAACTTTAAAAAAAAATTAAGCGTTTTCTCTATGTTTATGTTTTTAATAAGCTTTATTTCTGAGAGTCTTATAGTTTGTTTTTAAATGTTCTTCAAAAACAGGAGTTTTGAAAGGCTCGAAAAAATTAGAAAAAATATTTTTTTTTTTTCAATTTTTGTTATTTTAACTTTGTTTATATTTGAATTATAGGCATAGAATCACAAATTCTATTCAAATAAATGAAAAAAAAAAGCTACATGACTATTTTGAAAAAAATCCCTATTGGGAGAAAAATGGACCTATAGAATGTAATGTAAGGTATAAAAAAATATATAGTTTAGTTAAAAAGCGACTCATCATAAATAAATGTAGTTGTTTTATTGTCCTTTACAGCGTTGTTAGTTTAAATCAAAAGAGACTCACAAATCCTTAGTGCATTTCAATAGAAATCAATGTTTGCAGCCTCTCTCCAACTGGTGTCCACTGCCCTGAGATCCTCTTGCTAAATCATACAAGTAGGCTTATACAGCATTTAAAGCATCCAGAAAGTATAGTCTGATGAGAAATATGCTAAAAGTTCCATTTTATGTATGTCTAATAATACATGTTCCACGTGACTAGGCAAAGCCAGCTCCAATATGCATATTTGTTCACATCAAAACAACAAATGGGGATGCCTAACATGATGTAGCATACCGAATTGGAAAGGTAGGGAGCATTTTCCAAAGACTTCAGCCTATTTAGACAAGCCAAGCCATTGGACTTATGACAAAAATACATCTTCTTAACACAATTGCCATCTCAAAAGCAACATATGGAAGTCATCAGTCAAAATTGAGAAAAGACTAGATGTGGCCAAAAAAATGGCTGAGACGGATTTTGGGAATCAGTTACACTGATCAGGTCTCAAACAAGGAAATCCTTTGCCGAACTGGGAGTCGAATACAGTGAGGTTATGACAGAGTGTCGCATGAGGTTTGCAGGACATGATCTCTGGCTCTTATGGCTCCTGCATGGTGTTGAGTTGTTGAAATACAACTAAGTATGATTGCTAACCACTGTCAAAAAAACATAAACTCAAACTCTATGGTCACATTATAAGATACTCAGGGCTCACAAAGACCTTCCTTCAGGGAATATCCAGGAAGAATATGAAGAGGAAGACAGAGAAAGCGATGGGAAGACAACATTAAAAAATGGTCAAGCCTGTCAGTGAATACAATTTTACCAAATGCAAAGGAAAGAAATGAATGGAGAAAGACAGTTGACAGAGCTTGTGTGGTGCACAAATGGTCCAACTGACTAAGGGATAGGAGAAGGTGAAGTTAAATATGAACTAAAATATGAACTTGATTTAACAGATATTATTGAATTATTATCTCATTCAAAGCCTCAACAAATAAAACTTTTTTCTTTAGTTCATTGTTTCTGTTCTCTTGTGGGGCAACTACAGTGTACGTTTATAATATGAAACACTGCTTATTAATTGTTGTTTTAAATTATGTTCCATTTATATGGATACAAATATTTTTTTTCTTCTTTCAAAAAACAAGTAAACATATTTTTGTAAATATAGGTAGTTAATATGACAGAAATTAGTTATTTTATTTATACAATTTTGAAAAAAATAAATTTGACAAAAAATCTGTTAAAATATGGTAAAAAGTGACTACTTTACTAAATATTCTCCGACGGTGTTTTTTTACTATTAATTGGGAATAGTAAAAATGGTGTTTTTTTATTAAAAAAAAACTGCTTGCATTGTTGATTTAAAAAATTAAATTTTTTGCTTTCAGAAAAAAAAAAGTAGCCATTACATCAGAACTTTTAAAGGCCTAAAATATCATGATGTCAGATTTTCAATATCTTTTCTAGTTAACGAGATATAAACAGGATGGACGGACAGACAGACCACAAAATTAATAGCAGCTATTTATCTTTCGGGAGCTGCTAAAAATGGAAAAAAAAATTAAACTATGACACAAAACAAAACTGTATACTTTCAGAAGATAAAAGTAGCTGTTACACAAGATTAAAGTATCCTAATATCAGATTTTCCTTATCTATTTTAGTTGTTTTGATCTAGTGGTACAAACAGACAAATAGACAGACAGACCACACACAATTAATAGAGACTTTTTCCCTTTTGGGGGCCACTAAAAAGGAGAGAAAGCAACAATGTTCGTTGATTAACTATTTTAATTTATTTTAGATCCTCATCAGCAAGCAGGTGTTAGATACATTACTGAAGATCTAATCAGGAAGATTTCTAAGGAATCCAACTTGGATCTTGTTACATCCCTCAACTTAACATTATCTAAAGAGGGAGGAAAGAAAATCAAGGTAAGCTAAAGATTTTATGCTTCAGTGTTACACATATTTGTCACAAAATCCTCTTATATTATACTATCATACATTTGTAACAACATATCACTATTATAGTTAATAATAATCAATATTATGTTACATTATGGGTAGAAGTAATATCCTCACTTAAGTAGTCTCGGTATTTAACAAGAATTTTTAAGTGACTTAAATTTTCTTTTTCAGTACATAGAAAATTTGGATCGACTGAGAAAGCTACAGACATTGAACTTAAGTTACAACATCATAGAGAAAATGGAAAATCTTGATAAACTTTTACGTATTCAAGATCTAAATCTTTCAAATAATATGATAACAAAAATTGAAGGGATAGAAAATATGTCTTCTCTTCAGATATTAAATTTGAATGATAACCAGATAGAACACATTCCACAGTGGTTTTGTAAAAAACTGAAGGCCCTCAGAAATTTCAAAATAGCAAGGAATAAAATAAAATCGGTATGTTTTTTAGTTGTGAGTCTTCTATTTCAAAAGGTAGATGAATAGTAGCAAAGTTATATGATTTTTATGTTGTGAAAAAAAATTATCTTGTCTTTACTTTAAAGCTTTCAGAAGTTGTTAAATTGAAGCCATTGCCAGATTTAATACAACTAGATGTTACTGGCAACCATCTAATTTCACTGCCACATTATAGATTGTACATAATATTTCACCTGCGTACTGTTGAAACTCTTGATAGCCAGCATGTTCATGATAAAGAAAGGAAACAAGCTCAGGAAAGATTTTCCAACGGTAAGAAACTTTTATAAATATTTACTGTTTAATACTTTTTTTTTTAAAGTAGGTCAAATTTATTAAAAATATGTTTTTTAGTTTTAAACCCCATCCTGCAGGGGGCTTTTTTTTTTTAAGTTTAAACTCATCCAGATGCTTTTGAGTTTAAAATCCCCATACATAAATTTTGATGTTGAAAATCTCTCTCTTCAATATTATTCTAAAGCAAACTACAGTCACCAAATCATATTAGCGTAGCTAAGGGGGTGTTGTACTCAATAATGACAATCCGTGTTACATTCTAAGCTTTATTTCACTGAATGACAAACAACTACACACATAGTAGAAATCACAACATGAAATATGAAATAAGGTCAGTACACAGGATAACAAATTCAAACAAACACTAAGGGGTGACAATCCAAATAAGCAAATTCACAACATTCACCCCACGTTTAAATTTATACATATAACACAACCAATGTAGTCAAAGCAAATATAAAGATCAAGAAAATATAAACATGTAAATATGTCTGTCAAACCCTGTAGTTGGGTTTTGATCTTCTCTCTCTCAAGTTGTATCTGTAGCCAGGATTGGCACCATCAGTATCAGCACCAACCACATCATTTGGTGCCTCGATGTTCGGGGCTTCAACCGGGCCCACAGAGCAGAACTCTCTGCATTGCTTTCTGCGTTGCCCTGAAGCGAGGGTGTAGCGTCCCCAGATGAACCGTCGCTCAACACAGGGGGGTCTCACATTTTCTGTGAAACAGTCTTTTTCTTTGGGGGCCAACAATCTTAGAGAGTCTGTTTCCTCTCTGCCTGTAGATGTTCTTATCAGGGCGTATCAGGAATGGATGCAGACATTGTACGTGCACCCCACCCTGAATTCCGAGTACCCAAATTTTAGACAATCTTTTCTACCTTCAATGTTGAAAGTAGCAGCCAGCAATGCTTCCACTTAAACTTAAGTACAGATGCAAGGAGACGCTAGTATTGTAATAAACTAGAATAAGCCTATCACGAATTAATGGCCAAGCGTGTCTGGCATTTTATGTCTCTATAGAGTGGTATAGACGATCTTTTCCCTTTGCAACTTGAGATGGAGAGACCTCTCTTTTGCGGGGAATAGCCAGAGTGGTACATTTAGGAGAGTTGAAATGCCCTCGCGTCAACAATCGCCTCTCTTCCATTCTGACCAGATCTAAAGGGTTGGGGTCAGGTTGATGGAGAGCTTGCAGGAGAGAACTGTCTTCCTGCCTACGGGGCTCCAAAACCGGATTTTCTGGTAGGGTTCCTAAAATGATGCAAGAGCTGGAAATGGAAGAAGAGTCTCAGTACCTCGCACGATAAGAGTTCATCACCATCTTGTCAATCACAATGAGAAGCAATTCCTCAGTAAAAATATTGACAGTGTCGATAGCCATAATCAACGTTAGCATTTTTTTTGGCCGTAGGGAGGCACAGACCGCATAGATAAACTTAATAACAACGTGTAAAATTAAAAGTTTGTTCGCTTGATTTTTTATTTTTTTTATTTCATGTAACAAGAATTTACAGGGCTCTTAATATAAAGAAAAAAAATGGGGGATGGGGTAGTTATTTTCTTTAATAATCTGTCTAACTAGGAAGTGATAAAAAAGTTAAAGCTACGACTTAAGCCATGGGCTGCAACTCCCCCCCCCCCCCTGCAAAAGATCATGCGGGCGCCCCTGGCCAAACCTACATCACACACTCCTTTGTACTAAAGAGAGAAGAGGCCCACACTGTGTGAATAGTGTAACTCTTATCTCATCATGAAACATATCCTCCTTCATTGCCCTTATACCAGGATATTAGAAGGAAATATTTTAGAACAGACAACCTAAAATACTAGATTTATACTATGGACTTAAATAAGCTTTGTTTAAACAAATTATTGTCATCTATTTCTCTTGAAATTTCTCTAGATTTAAAAAGATTCTAATTCACATGACCTTTATACTGAATGATGGAATCTTGTAACTTGTCCCTTATAATCCATTACTTATTGATATGATATATTAAATTCTTGAATATGATTTTAGGCCTACTTTTGTTGTGTGTAAAATTTAACTCATATAGATAACTAGAATTAATTGAATGATTTTCTAACTAGCAAATGCATACATTTCTCTAATATATATAACATTCTTTAGAAACATTCATGACATAGAAAAGAATTATTTTGTAATCATACATACTTTTTTTTATCATTTGGCAGATGAAGTAATACTATTAGAGAAAAAACTAGAAGAAGAAGAATTAAAATATAGACAACTGCAAGAATCACACAGCAAATCGTTGCAAGTCAGCCTTTTTTTTTTTTTTTTTTTTTTTTTGTGAGAAAAAAAAATTTATATATTTTAAATAAAAATTATTTGTTCAAAAAAAAAAAATTTAAAATGTATTTAAAAAACAACAACAACACAATACCTCTATTATTAAACTTCAATTATAAAATAATTGAAAAGAAATAATAAATGTTTTGGGGTTTAATTCGTGTATCGAACCGTGGCACTGTCAGCTAAAATATAGACAACTGCAAGAATCACACAGCAAATCGTTGCAAGTCAGCCTTTTTTTTTTTTTTTTTTTTTTTTTGTGAGAAAAAAAAATTTATATATTTTAAATAAAAATTATTTGTTCAAAAAAAAAAAATTTAAAATGTATTTAAAAAACAACAACAACACAATACCTCTATTATTAAACTTCAATTATAAAATAATTGAAAAGAAATAATAAATGTTTTGGGGTTTAATTCGTGTATCGAACCGTGGCACTGTCAGCTGTTTGCGCGATTATTTATTGGTATGTTCATTATATGGACATCTAGATCTAACACTAGACCTAAAGTTCTGATTTAGAAATATTAAGATGTAGTCTAGACCTACTTCTATATCAAGATTCTAGATGTGTGTAAATTTCAAGAAAATTGAAGCAATTTTAAATTCACTCAGTTACCGCATTTACGGTAGTACGGCTGACTTTGCCATGTTGGCTTTAGACCTAGATGTAGTCTCCAGCCCAATTTACATTTATTTATTTTTTACTTTGAAAAATTATAACAGTCAAACTAGAGTTTTCCCCGAATGGCCAACGAGCCATTCTTTTCTCAGTGATAAACACCAACTTTTACATTTATAGGAAAATCGTTAGAGTCGTTTTTGAGCTCCGCTGTCCGCCCCCAAACCAGGTCCCATGAAGGAGTGACTTACATAGAGCTATTGTAAAAAATAATTAAATGTACTTTTTATATTTTATTACCGATACTTCATTTGTTTAAAACCTGTTACTAATTGTCTATTTTGGCGAATCGCCAAACTAATGAACTAATTTCGCCAAACTAATGAACTAATTTCGCTCTGTACTTAGCTACAAGTGACTCATTTGAAACAATCAGCAGTCGATTCTTGTCAATATTTTCTCTAGTTATTCATACCAATACATTTTTATAAATGTTAGTACAAAATAATACTTCGATTTTTTTTCAATTAAAAAACACCACCACTGAATCTTATAGGTATGTAAAAAATAATGTGATTAATCTGTATGTGTGTAAACAAATTATTTCCTTTAGAATTTTGATTTGGGGTCAACATGGTCAAGAACAACAACAAAAGGTAACACTATATAAACATCTATGAGAAGTCAATTGTATTCTAGGCCATTGCTTTGACAGATAAACACACACACACAATAAATTTGTTTAGGCAAATTGATCAATAAGATGTGAGTCATTTATCAGATTGTGCTTTAATAAATTTGCTATTTAATAAGGTTACAAAGATAGTTTGTGTGGAAACACAAACTCAAAATTATCCCCCTAAGTCGTCCGCTCACGCAGATTGAAAATCCAGGTTTCAATATTTTCAGAATGAATATAAGAAACTATGAACAACAAACAATCAACAACTACAACCTTATCTTGTTTGCTACAAAAAGAAGAGATGTGCGCGTGTCGAAAGTGTTGCCGATACTGTTCTATAGATAGTTTAACTAACGACTTGATACCACATGATACGGTGATTTACTAATGGTATTATTATGACATTGTTAATATTCATAATTATTCAGTGAATTGATAGTTATGGAGATCTAGTTTAATGTAAACCTGGCCTATCTGATGTTATTTAATGATTTTCTAATTCATTTGTTTTTTAAAGGGCAGATGAATGTACTGCACGTGTATTATATGAAACACTAAACGGGGCGGACGAAAAGAAAAAAAAGTGACAGTTGCATCATAACTTTAAAAGATTTAAAATATAATGATACTAGTCGACCTATGGCGTAGCTATTTAGCTGGGCTGACCTTAGGCCACTGTTGTCTATGCGACCACAGTGGGCCCCGCACTTTCATAGGACCCGCGCTAATTCTAGGTGTAAATTATTAACTCTTTCTCTCCTAATTAACATTACCATCGTTGATTTGACCCCATTAAATTAAATTGATATTTTGTTTTAGAAAGTATAACTTGTATTAGATCAGAAGAGCATGCATTCTCCTATAATTCTATACAAAAAGTAACGTTTTCTGATTACAAACAAAAATGTTATTGGTTTAATGTGAAAATTGAAACAAGATTACAAAGAGAGTTTGTGTGATACACAAACTCAGAGGCGGCCCCGTCGGAGTCGGATCCCTGTCAGATCAGCCTATTCATAAGATGTTTCGGATGTTCCTTCTAAGTTGAAAATAATTAACTTCTCGCTGGACGACGGAGGATGGTGAGCATGGTATAAACCGTACCTTATCTGGATGTTTGCGCACTAGACTGTAGTTCGGATTTATCGTTGGTCCCTGGCTCAATTCCTGCATGCTCCCATCCTTAAACTATCGCAACATTTCTGAAAGAACAGTAACGGTTAAATCAAATTTTCAAAAGCTTTTAGTGTTTTTTTATCTAACCCTGACGGACAGACCAACCAACAGACAAAACGCACAAAAATATGCTTCTTTCATTCTAATGGGGGCACTGAACAATTTGTTAAAAAAAATCTGATTTTCTAAAAAGTTTAAGAAATTAGTTTAGAATCATGTCATTGCCGGGCTTTACGCTAGTACACGAAAGTCGCTGCTAAAAGTTCATTTTAAAAAATGAGCGTGATATCTACATGCCAAGAGCATTTCTTATAGTAACATTTCCTCCCTTACATTTACGTAATTGTTTTAGAATTGGTGTTTTATTATTAAAAAATCGCTTGCATAATTAATTTTATAAATTAAACGGTTTGCTTTTAGAAAACTAAAAGTAGCCATTGCACCTAAACTTTTCAAGCCGCATTTAATGGTGAAATAATATTTTTCGTATCTCTTCTAGTTTTGGCGCCCTGAGTGTGACAGACGGACAGACGGACATTTTGCACAAACCTAATAGCGGCTTTTCCCCTTACGGGGGCCGCTAAAAATCATCCTTTGGGTCAGGATTTTGAGATTTTACCATCACAAAAGAGATACAAGACACCGATAGCAAAGACTAACAGGCTCTTTTGTTCCCCTGGCAGTGAAATCATTGAATAGAAATAATTTGATATAAACTTTTTCACATGTAAATTTTGAATGAGTCAGGTATAAATGTACATTTTTTTTTAGGTTTGATGTTTTGTTTAGTGTAAGAAAAATTTCCTCACGGACAATAAAGATTATTAATATTATTATTATAACTTTTAAGTACTAAAAATTATTATACGTTAAAATACAGTTAAAGCTAAGTTAATTAAATTCCCTTTTCAGACCATGTGGTCTATAGGGCAGATGAAGTAAAGTTCATCTGATTTTGTGGCCTACAGTTACCATATATATATGGTATTTTCAATATCCTTAATAGTTTATGTGATCTAAACGGGACGGACAGACAGACCACGGACGGACAGACCACACAAAACAAATAGCGGGTATTCCCCATTCTGGGACTGCTAAAAATGTGACAACTAAATAAAAGTAATATTAAATAAAAGCTGATATTTAAAACTACATCTGCATTCAGGAAAAGACACAGCAAGAAACATCGCAGCATCAGTTGGAATCCAAAGAAAGAAATTTGCGAGACAAATTAAAACAATTTGAAGAAGAACTTGCTGCTAAGGATGAACTTGTAAGCTATTTGTTGTTTTGTTTTTAAATGTGCACAACAATCATAGATGTTGCAGATTTTGTTTGTAGTTAGATGTGCATTCGTACATATGCTTTTTAAAACATTATCATGATTGTGAAATGAGTGTTCAGTAAGTTCTTCACTTGAGGTTGTTAATCGATGAAGTTATTGCCATAGAGCATTTAGTATTCTAACAAATAATTAATCAATGCTCCAAACTGACATTAACTCATTTTTGTTTAAAGAAATAGCACTGTAATCATACTCCCCTACATTTAAAGAAAT
>JADKLZ010000166.1:21337229-21374131 GCA_021533235.1 Biomphalaria straminea
TGCCCGAACTGTCACGCTGGCCACTCAGCCTACTCCAAGGACTGCCCTGTGTGGAAACAGGAGGTTGCCGTGCAGGAGTAGAAGGCAAGAAATGGATGCACCTTCAGCCAGGTGAAATCAGCCGTATCGGCCCTACCCAAGTGCCAATTCGGCTTGACAGAGACATATGCCCAGGCTGCGGCTAAGATAGGAAGATCCATAGCCACACAGACGGAAAAATTGACCCCACTCCCTCCTCCTCCTCCAACTCAGAAGAAAACTCCGCCCAAGAACTTTCCAAAGAAACCAGAAAGCCATGTGGTCATGCTAAAAAAACAGGTTCTCTGTGCTCACTGATGAGAGCATGGAGACCGAACAGCATGTCCAAACCAACACTCCGGGAGAACCCGGAGTCACCATGTCTGATACAGGTTCTCCTCAGAGAACCCAGTCAGACACCCCAACCTCTACTGAATCAGAGGTTGACAAACTCCCTAAGGGGAGAGCTCGAAACGGAGAGGATGCCCGAGGTGAGGGAGGAGGATGTAGCCTCCGCTCTAACCAGAGGGATCTCTCCTCTCCAGAGAGAAGGACTCCCCCCAGGAGAGGAGTGTCCTCCTCTCCAAACAAGCAGAAGTCCAAAAAAGTCACAGGAATAAAGGGAATCCTCTCCGGGGGCCCCCCGAAGCCTAATAGCTCCAAGTAGGTCATCTAAAATAAGCCATGGATTCCAGAATTGTAGTACAGTGGAACTGTAGAGGCCTCAAGGCTAATTACGAAGAAATGCAGCTACTGATTGACTCTGAGGCTCCTGTAGCTGTCTGCTTACAGGAAACATTTCTGAAAGATAGCATCAGTTTCCGAAGCTACATTGCTTACAGCAGGAATGTTGAGGATGCAGAAAGAGCATCAGGTGGAAACTGTATCCTTGTGAAGGACAACATCCCCCATGAGAGGGTAAAACTACAGACCACACTACAGGCCGTAGCAGCTAGGATAACTTTACACAAGGTTATCACTTGCTGCAGTCTGTATCTACCACCAGGCGCTCCATTGGACCCAGCAAGTATGGAGGACCTGTTGAGGCAGCTCCCTCGGCCTTATATTATCCTTGGGGATTTCAATGCTCATAATACAATGTGGGGATCCAACAGTACTTACACAAGAGGTCGTATGCTGGAGGATATCTTCCTCCAACATGATTTATGCATACTCAATGATGCATCACCGACCTACTTGCACCCAGGAACTGGATCCCTCACGTGCATTGACCTCACCGTATGCGTCCCCGGACTTCTGGATGACTTTAAATGGTCAGCTAGTAATGACCTACGGGGAAGTGACCACTTCCCAATCATCATTACTAACAACCTCCCCTCAATGGGACGACCTCAGCGGTGGAAATTGAACAAGGCCGATTGGGAGCAATTCCAAAAAAGATGCTCAGAGGATATCACAGAAAGTATCCTCGATGAGCAGAACCCAGCAGATATCTTCGCTTCCAAGCTACTCGACATTGCCAGGAAAGTTGTCCCCCTAACCTCCGCAAATCCAAAACGGCCCAGCAAACCATGGTTTGATACAGCTTGTAAAAGTGCTATTGGCGATAGGAAAAAACGACTGGCTGCATTCATAAAGAATCCTTCCCAGGAAAACCTCAAGCTATTTAGGATAGCTAGAGCAAAGGCTAGACAAATCATACGGTCAGCCAAAAGGAATTCCTGGAGAAGCTTTGTCGGCAGTCTGGATGCCAAAACGTCTGCTAGAGCGGTCTGGAAGGCAGTAAGGCGAATCAAAGGGAAAGAATCAAATGCAATAGGGCATTTGAAAAACCAAGGACGAACTGTCACGTCCCCCAGAGAAATAGCTGACTGCCTTGCATCCTCAATAGCAGAAAAATCATCCACTGCACAATACACGCCAGAGTTCCAAAAAGTCCAAACCAGGGAGGAAAGAAATCCCATTGACTTCAGGTCAGAGAACAATGAAGACTACAACAAACCGTTCTCGCTTGAGGAAATGAGGGACTCGCTGGACAAGTCACATGACACAGCGCCTGGAGAAGATGAAATCCATTACCAGTTCCTCAAGCACCTTCCCGAACCCTCATTGCCAGTCCTGCTAGGGGTCTATAACTGTGTGTGGCAAACAGGCGCTTTCCCAAACAGCTGGAGGAAAGCCACAGTTATACCGATACCTAAACCTGGAAGAGACGGCTCTGACCCAGCTAACTATCGACCAATAGCTCTAACAAGCTGCATCTGTAAAACCATGGAAAGAATGATAAACCGTAGGCTGGTCTGGTACCTTGAGAGGAACAACTTGATCTCTAAATACCAGTGTGGATTTCGGCAGGGGCGGACAACAACCGACCACCTGGTAAGGCTGGAAGCCTACATCAGAAATGCTCTACTCAGACGAGAACATCTTGTAGCTGTATTCTTCGACATAGAAAAGGCCTATGACACGACCTGGAAACATGGCATTCTACGTGACCTGGAGCTTATGGGGCTTAAGGGACACCTCCCCCGTTTTGTAGGGGCATTCCTGAAGGACCGAAAATTTCAGGTCCGAGTGGGCACCTCCACCTCTGACACTTTTGAACAGGAAATGGGCGTACCCCAGGGCAGCATCCTGTCAGTCACCCTGTTCAACATAAAAATTAACATCATCATTAATGCTCTATCCCCTGGCACAGAGTGCTCTCTGTATGTTGATGACTTTGTCATTTTTACTTATGGGAAAAATATGAACACCTTAGAAAGAAAATTACAGTTAAATTTAAACAAAATTCAAAATTGGGCAAATGATAATGGTTTTAAATTTTCGGACTCCAAAACAGTTAGCATGCATTTTTGTAATTTAATGGGGCTTCACCCAGACCCTGAATTATTTATAAACAAAAAGAGAATCCCCGTTGTAAAAACTACAAAATTTTTAGGCCTCACCCTTGACTCCAAATTTAATTTTCTCCCCCACATTAAGGAACTTAGGAAAAAATGTCAAAAGTCGTTAAACATACTTAGAGTAATCAACTACGGACTGGGGGGCTGACAGAGACACCTTGCTGCTGCTGTATCGAAGTCTAATCCGATCCAAGTTGGATTATGGATCCATGATATATGGAGTAGCAAGGAAGTCTTATCTTAAGATACTGGAACCAATCCAAAATGCTGCCCTGCGTCTCTGTCTCGGCGCGTTCCGCACGTCACCAATCCCAAGTCTACATGTGGAGGCTGGAGAGCTCCCCATGGACATAAGGATGAAAAAGCTTGCAATGCAGTACATAGTAAAGCTAAAATCCAACCCCACAAACCCTGCTTTTGACCCCGTATTCCATCCCACAGATGCTGAACTATACATTCGAAGGCCTAACGTCATACAGCCGTTAGGCCTTCGAATGAGAGAATCCGTCCAAAATTTAACCCCACCCATTGACCAAATTTCTAAAATAGAAACCCCACAAAACCCTCCTTGGCTAACTAAAAAACCCAAATTAAATTTATCCCTCCTTAATTTTAAAAAAACAAAACACAGACCCAACCCAATTACAAGTCAACTTTAGGGAACTGCAGGAGAGCTACGGAGATTGTGGCACCATCTACACTGACGGATCCAAAATGGATGGAAAGGTCGCGTGTGCCTGCTCCTTTCGGAGCAAAACAATCTCCCGTAGACTCCCTGATGGATGCTCCATCTTTACGGCCGAATTGCATCCACTGTCGCTTGCACTCATGGCCGTTAAAGCATCAGAAAGGAGAAAATTTATAATCTGCTCCGACTCCAAATCTGCATTGCAAGCTTTGGGGCGGATGAAGACTTACATACCATTGGTATACAAGGGCCTAAAGCTGTTGGACCAAATAACAGCCAGCCATAGGGATGTCACCTTCATCTGGGTCCCCTCCCATGTAGGCATAGAGGGAAACGAAGCCGCAGACAGAGAAGCAAAGAGAGCCCTAAATCAAACAGTGTCAGGAACCCAAATTCCCTACTCGGACCTGAGACAAAGTATTGCCACTGCCACCTATCAAGAGTGGCAGGACCGATGGGAGGCTGAGAATCACAACAAACTCAGGCAGATCGTGGCGGATGTCCGGTGGCGGCCCACATCTAAGGGTCTGACAAGGCGTGGTAGCACGACCATGTCTAGACTCAGGATTGGCCACACCTACATCACACACTCTTTTGTGCTGAAGAGAGAGGGGCCTCCACTTTGTGAGTATTGTGATTCTCGCCTCATAGTGGAACATATCCTCATTGACTGCCCCAGATACCAGGATGTCAGGGAGAAGTTCTTTATAGCCACTGACTTAAAAATACTGTTTGATACTGTTGAATCTGGGAAGGTACTGGGCTTTATCCGGGAGGTGGGGTTGTCTTTGAGGATCTGATTTGTGAGTCTGTAGTTACGTACTATTTACACTAAATTTTTATCAAATATTTAAAATTTTTAACTGTACTTTTTAAACTGTAAATAGACCTTGATTTTAATGAGTTAATTGTATAGACCTTTTTATAGAGGGAGAGTATTACTTAAGGGACTAAAACTAAAACCAAACTAAAACCAAAGCTAGTAACTCTTTTTCAATCACTGAGTACTTTCTTTCTGTTTCAGATAATGCTCTACTAATAGGTACTATTGGCTTAAAAAATGATTCCCTTTGCTGTAGTAGGCATGCCCCAATACCAGTGTTGGAAGCATCAGTGTATAGTGATAGGGTTGATGTTGGGTCAATACTGGCTAATTCTAGTTTCTCATTAAATTTGTCTTTTAAGTTGCTTAATGCTAGTCTACTTTTTTGATCCATACAAATTGTGTTTCCATGCTTCTTTTTAGTAAATTCAACAAGGGGTTGAATTATCTGGGCATAATTTGGAATAAACTTTCTATAAAAGTTACAAAGCCCTAATAATGATCTCATATCTTTCTTAGTCCTAGGTTCTTTTATGTTTTTAATCTTTGATAAGTTTGTTTCAGTGATGTAATTTTGTCATAAGTAATGCAATATCCTAAGAATTGGATTTCAGGCTTGGCTAGGTTTAATTTCTTGGGGGCTAATGTCATATTGTGAGTTCTTAGTCTTGAGAATATTTGCTCTAGTACATGAATGTGTTCTTGTTCTGAGTTGGTGAAAACACAGATGTCGTCTACATAAGACAATACATTATTTATGCCTTCTAATAATTTTGACATGCATTTTTGGAATGTGGCAGTACTATTTATTAAGCCGAATGGCATGACATTCCAGACATAGATACCTTCTAGGCCTGGCATAGTGCATTTGAATGCAGTATATTCCTTAGAGTTAGAGTCCATTCTAATTTGCCAGAAACCTCTGTTTAAGTCTATTGTTGTGAATAGAGATGATTTACTTTATGTTGTAATTATACTGTCAGTGTCTGGTAGGGGTTCTGGGTCTATGATTGTACATTTATTTATTTCTCTAAAATCACAACAGATTCTTACACCACTGTCTTTCTTTTTTACAATGACCATAGGTGATGCATATTTACATGTTTCAGATCTTTCTATTTTCCCTTCTTTGATTAAGTTGGTCATTTCTGTTCTAACTAAGTCCTCGTATGCTTTAAGGAAACTATAGGCTTTTGTTTTAGTTGGTGGTGCTTTGTTGAGTTTTATTGTATGTTATATCAGATTGGTACATCCTAGCTTTTGAGTAATTACATCACTATATCTAACTATCAAATTCTGTAATATTTTATCTTCTATGTTTGAACTACTGTTGGATGTGGTGTTTATGGTGCTTACTATATGTTCTTGTATGTTGAGTTTGGTTTCTAAATCAGGTTCAATTATATCTGTGTCAGTTATTTGTCTCTTATCCAATTTAACTAGCTTATCAATGTTGAGTTTGCATTCTCTACCATCTTTATCAATGATGTACTCTTTGTTATTAATTCTCTCTATAACTTTAAATGGTCCCTCACTCTTATCCTTACTGTGTTTATTTTCTATCTTAACTAAAACTTGGTCACCTACATTTAGTGTTCTTAATTTTCTATGTTTGTTTTTTATTTTCCTATGCCTTTCTAGATTTTTGTCCATGTTTATCTCTGCTAATTTTATTCCTTGTCTAAGTTGTTGTTTGGTCTGAATTATCCAAAGATGGTACTCTTCTATGTTCTCTAAATCTAACATGTTGTCAGCCCATAACTCTAAGGGTCCTTTAGGTTTTCTGTTAAATAAAAGCTCATAGGGGCTGAATTTGGTGGTTTCATGGATGCTAGTGTTGTACGCAAATATAGCATAACTTATGGTCTGGTCCCAGGTACTCATTGAGTCTCTTTCTAGCTTATATATCATCTGTTTTACAGTTTTGTTCCACCTTTCTTTGACCCCATTTCCCTGTGGTGAGTAAATACAGCTGTGGACTAGGCGGATGTTAGTCATTTCTGCGAAGGCCTGGTTAAGGTGGGACTTAAAGTTTATGCATTGTCTGACAGTAACTTATTAGGGAATCCAAATTTAAGAAAAAGTGTTTTTTAAACAATTACATATATATCAATAGCTTTTATAACTTTCAGAGGAAATGCTTCTGCCCATCTAGTGGACATGTCAATGACACCCAAAATATATTTATTCCCTTTACTGCTGGTAGTTATTGGTCCCATTATGTCCATGGCTATTTTGTCACAAAAATAGTGAGATTTATCTGATTTTTCTAGTGGGGCTCTGGTTACTGTTTGTTGTTTAGCACACTCTGTGCAACTGTTTACATAGTTCTTAATGTCTTTTCCCATCTTTGGCCAAAAGAATTTATTGGATACTTTAGCATAGGTCTTTTTCTTCCCTAAGTGTCCTGCTGTGTGATCATCATGTGCCATATTTAATATTTTAGCTCTTAAAGTTTCAGGGATTAGGATTTGAAGTCTAGTACAATTTTCTTTCCTGTTATATCTAATAGCTAAGTTGTTGATCTCTATATGGTGGTTGTTTAAATTTATCTTGTTATAATCTTTGCTTAAGAGGTCTTGTATTGTGGGATCATTTTTTTGCATTGTTATTAGCTCTTCCCTAGTTATACCTATTTCATTAAATAATACAGTAGGGCATTCTATTTCTGGTGTTATTTTTTATGTGATCTGGTTTCAACTAATAGTGCCTCATGTTTGAGTAGGGAATATTTTTGTCTATCTTCAGCCCATTGCATCACTTCTTCTAGTGTTGGATCTTTTACACCTTCTACATTGCCTATTATTAAATCTTGTGCTGGGGTATACATAACTATGGCTTCCAGTTCTCCTGTGATCCAAGGGGATTCTATTAGAACTTTAGCGGTCTTACAAATATCAAACTTTTGTATGTTTGCATAGGTAACTTTTACTGTATTCTCTAGGTACTGTCCTGGTTCAACTAAAGAGGCTCTAACTATGATTGCCGTGGCTCCACTATCACGAAATGATCCTACTTCTTTGAAATTGACATAGGATGGGAAGACCTTTATTTTAGACTTGTTTGACTGCATATAAGCTACATTTTTCTCTTTATGAGTGTTGTTGTCATTGCCACTGTTGTTGCCTCTATTGTTTCTATTTTCACTATTGTAGTTGTTTGGGTGGTTGTTTGTGTGGTAGTTAAATTGGTCTCTTCTAGATTGTCTGTTATTGCTATTATAGTTATTATGCTGGTAGCTGTTGTTTCTGAAGTTTCTTTCATTGGGACTTGCTTTCTGTTGTGGTCTATATGATCTATTATTGTAATTATTGTTGTGATTATAGCTGTTTGGGTTGTAGAAATTAGTGACGCTTCTGTACCTATATTTGCTTTTGTAGTTTCTAGGAGCTCTACATTGGTTCTTTACGTGCCCTTTTTCACCACAATTAAAACAAGTCTTGGTGTTGGACCATTTGTATTTGTCACTATTGTTGATGTTGGATGTTGTTGCTGTTGCTACTAGTTGTTTTAGGTCTCTTTTGTCGATGGTGTGTCCAGGGTGACTGTCTTTAAATAAATTCAAATTGGTTATGAGCTCAGTCTCTGTCTTGATCTTTTTCTCTTTAAGGAAGGTGAATACTAAATCTGTCACATTGTTAAGAACTTTGTCAATGCGCAGCATGTCTAGGATTTGTGTAGGGTCTTTGATGTTGCATTTTGCTAGCTCTAGCCATTTTATCATGTTTGTCCTCATGTCAAATATTATTCTGTTAAAATCCCCATCTTTCTTTAATTTAGTGTCTCTAAACAGCTTGCGATAAAAATCCGAATTTTTCCCAAAGTGCTCTAGTAATCTAGTCTTTACAGCTGCATAATCTTTTTTTTTGGTCTGTTGTTAGTGTGCTAATGATATTAAGAGATTCTCCCGACAAATTTGCTAGTAGGTGTTTAGCCATTGTTAAGATTGTAGGTGGAGGCAATGTGTTCAAATTGAACCAGATAGTTTTCAAGTGTTTCATCTTTAGAATTGAATTTGTGAAATTTTGAAATGAATGGCTTTGTGGTAGACTGTTGGGTTATAATGTTGGGATTTGTTTTGGCTGCTTCAAGTTTAGCTAACTCTACTTTATCATGGCTTTCTTTTTGCTTAGTTTCTAGCTCTTTTAATTCTTTCTGGTGGTTTCTCTCTTCTCTGTCCCTAATTTCTTTTTCCCTATCTCTATCTTCTTTTTCTTTTCTTTCTGCCCTATCTCTTTCTTCTTTTTCTTTCTTTTCTAATTTTGCTAGTTCTCTCTCTATGAATTCCCTCTTTTTGTCACCCTCTAGTTCCATGACTTTCACAAGCTCTAAGATTTTGTTTAGACATGTTTAGTGCTTTGTTAATGTGTGCTCAAATAGTTAAATAAGTGAGAAAATTGTACTATATTACACTTATCACCAAAATGTGTGTGAATTATTTTACATGTGTGTTTTGTACAACAATAAAAAAAAATTAATCAATAGTTATAATGTAATGCAAAATTGTAATGAAAAATATCAAACAAATGTCTAGATCTAGATCACGATTAAATATGAGTTATTCAGCTCAGTATCATAAAATATTCAAATTTCAATATTCATGAATATCAACCTATTATGTTATACATGTCTGCTGTTGTGCCAGAGTAAAATAGAAAAAAAAGCAAAATAATACAAGAAAGAGGTATATATACAGTATAAGAAAAAAGACAAACACAGAAACAATATTGTTGTGACCCTGTTCCCCCCTGACTAACCATTTTTCCAGGTGCGAAGTACGGTGATTTTTGTTTATGCTTTGGAGCGTAAATGACCTTAACTATGATAGTGTGAAAATATGTTCAGAAACTTGAGTTATGAGTTGTTGTTTTTATGTGGATTTCTTGACTGAGGTTTTGAGGATTGTTTTTTCTATTGTGGTAATGATTCGGGGTATTGAGATTGGATTTGGAGATAGTGACATTATTTCTATTTACCGGGGATATTGATTGATCAAAGTTGGATTGTGCTTCTGCAATCTGAGAAGGATATCGGCGACCTGACAATCGGTGAGTTATTTTCTTTAATTTAAGCCCACGTCGTAACAATATATAGAACAACACAGTCTGCTTTAAAAAAATTAATAAAAAGTAGAAATACGACAGGAGAAATACAGATATATAGATACATGACTTTTAAACAAACAACAATATAGATACAGAGTAGGTACACTAACAAATATACAAACAAGACTCAACAGCTAAATAAATATTTTCCCACTATATTCTATGACCTCCATACCAACAAGGAAAGCTTCAAACGCATAGGGCCATAATGAGGTTAAAGAACAAATAGGATAGACCCTAAAAGAAGTTATCAAATAAGACAATTAACATAGATGAGAAAAAAATATGTAAATGGTCATTCAATACTGACTATATTCTATAGTCAACAATATTTATACTTCTTAATGTATTATCAATAAATATTTAATGAATCACAACTTACATTGGCTTCTATGAAGATCTTTGTAGATGTGTACTTCCTCTTAGTGTAGATCTATGTCCAAGTAATCCAAATTAATCCAATATTGGCAATGAAATAACACATAGTAATCCAATTTTGGCAATGAAATAACACACAGTAATCCAATGTTATGAATACATAAATATAGGGGCTTCAATATGGGCACGATGACTTGTTACTTCAGTAGTACTCCAGTTATAATAAGATAATCCACTATCAAATAGTTCACAATAAAATATAATCCACTTGAAAGACTTGCTTGTAGTTATGAGATACTTGTAATACGAATAATACTTATAGTAATCCTTGTAGAAATAAACAATAGTAGGCTCTGTCAAGTTATATTTATGTGACTGGTAATCTATGTATAGATCTAGTAGTATAGGTATAGTTGTGCCCTTACTATACCTCCATTTGTACTGTTGTCGGTTGCACAGACAGTGACTAAATGGCTAGGTGGGTCTACAGGTTGTATAGCACACCTATGATGAAACGATGGCTTGTAAGACGTCTGACATGATCAAGGACAGCACAGGAGTAGCACAGAGATAGTATTGTGCTAGACTTCAGGTAGATCTAGTTCACCCAGCTTGCGGCTCGTCTGGATCTCAAGATGAATAGAAAAGCATTGACCTGGCATCTACAATCATTTGCTGTTAAGTCCAAAATGGCTCAGCTCATTGACAAGCTAGGTAATATATTTTGAAAAATGTCCAGATAAAATTATTTCAAGGACTGCACGACTCAATAACTTGTGGAATAGATGATAATAGTTCCTCTGTGTAGTGGCTTTAGTTAACTTAAATTCTTATGACGTGTTTACAATAATAGTAAAAATGTGCCAATAATTTCTTGTAGATCTAAATGAATTGTTGTTTAAGTGACACATTTTGTTAGGCTCTGAAATTGAGGTCAGGTCATGTAGATGAGGTGACGTCACAGGTCATAGGTCAATAGATGATCGTAGGCTTTTGAACGACTAGTAATTATTTATTTACATATGCTTTTGAGTCTTGGTTGACTTGTAGAGCTAAAGTAGGATATTTAGATCTAGATGCAGTAGTCGATCAACTATTAGGCTGGGATAATGAAATAGTTACCTGCATTAACTTGTTGTTACAGCAGAAAGATCTATAGGTCTGAAATTTAATGTATCGACTTTGCTGCCATTTTGTAGAATAGTTCCGGACTGTATTCTTGCGCTGATTGTCAGACTTAGGCTAACTTGATTGTAAATTGGATTCGCTGTGTTAAAGGACACCAAATGTCGTGGGTTCGATATGGGTCTGGCCACCAAAATGTCATGCTGATGTTGCGAATGACTGGCTGTGTGATGAGACCTCTCCTGGTCTTGAACTTATGAAATATATTGTTCTGGCCACTTTGGCCGTCACGTAATATCACTAAGTGCTATGACTTATGTGTGCTATGCTGAAAACACGGAATCCTTGATAAGTGACCATATGTCACTTCATGTCACAGGGGTTCTAAAACTGGACTGTGACACACCAGTAAAATTATCATGGCAGTGCCAAGATAAAATAATAACAAGACAAATACGATTATGTATACATGGTTTCACCTAAGTAATGTGCTTTGGCTAACAGGCCGATTAAATAGAATATATAAATAAATACGGCATTCCTTGTCACGGAATGAGCGTAAATACATACTTGGTAATACGTTATGTTACATAAATATTATGACGGTTCCCGGTCAAGGAATTTATCAATAATAATATTAAGGGCTCGTGGCGAGCGGTAATTTATCAGCGATAAATAATAATAGCCAAAGAGCTAATTAAGAATTATCAATGAATTCTCGTTCAGATAAAGTGGATGACTTTGACCATTTAGCCAGTAAAGTCATGATATAAAATATAATATATAAAGTGATCTACTTACATAATCCATGATAAGAAATACAAAAATATGTACACAAATATAATGCAGTAAATAAATGCTCAAATATATACATACACGTTAAGTAACATGATTATTAAACACTTTACAAAGTTACATACCACCAAATCCAAAGGAAAGAAATATAGCTAACTTGACCACTTGACTTCTTACATGGTCACATCGCTAACTTCACTTACTGACTCGCTAACTTCACTTACTGACTCGCTAACTTCACCACTTGACATCTTACATGGTCACATCGCTAACTTCACTAATTGACTCGCTAACTACAACACTAGATTTCTTACATGGGGGAACTCAAAGAGAGCTACGGAGATAGTGGCACCATTTACACTGTCGCATCCAAAATGGATGGAAAGGTCGCGTGTGCCTGCTCCTTTCGGAACAAAACAATTTCCCGTAGACTCCCTGATGGATGCTCCATCTTTACGGCCGAATTGCACGCACTATCGCTCGCACTTATGGCCGTCAAAGGATCATAAACCATAAAATATATTATCTGCTCTGTCTCCAAATCTACATTGCAAGCTTTGGGGCGGATAAAAACTGACATTTCATTGGTACATAAGTGCCTAAAACTGTTGTACCAAATAACAGCCAGCCATAGGGATGTCACCTTGATCTGGGTCCCCTCCCATGTAGGCATAGAGGGAAACGAAGCAGCAGACAGTGAAGCAAAGAGAGCCCTAAATCAAGCAGTGTGCCCTAAATCAAGCAGTGTCAGGAACCTAAATTCCCTGCTCGGACCTGAGACAAAGTATTGCCTCTCCCAACTATCGAGAGTTGCAGGACCGATGGGAGGCTGAGACTCACAACAAACTCAGGCAGATTGTGGCTGATGTCGGGTGGCGGCCCACATCTAAGGGTCTGACAAGGCGTGGTAGCACGACCATGTTCAGACTAAGGATTGGCCACACCTACATCACGCACTCTTTTGTGCTGAAGAGAGAGGAGCACCTACTTTGTGAGTACTGTGACTCTCGCCTTACCGTGGAACATATCCTCATTAACTGCCCCAGATACCAGGATGTCAGGGAGAAATATTTTAGAGCCACTTTCTTACAAACACTGTTCGATAGCGTCGACCCTGGGAAGGTACTGGGCTTTGTCCAGGAAGTAGGATTGTCTACGAAGATCTGATTTATGAATTTGTGAATACTATTTACATTAGATTTTTACCAAATTATTAAATTATTATTTTCTTACTACCTTTACTATTTAAACTTTTAATAGACCTTGCTTTTAATGATTTAACTGTATAGAATTTAGCGCTTGTTATGTAGAGGGAGGGTAATTTTTGAAGGATTGCGGGCACGACATGGCCTAAATTGTGCCGATAAGCCTAAAACCAAAACCAAACCATTTTAAACATGGTCACATCGCTAACCACCACTTCTTATATAGTCACAACGCTAACTTCCCTAACGGACTCGCTAACTTCACCATAGTATACCAATAACATGCCTTTTTCATGTAGTTTCTTCTGAACGTATAGTGTACCGGTAACTGAGCTGCACATTTTCTGCGTGCGTCCAGTGTGTTTGTTTCATGTCCAGTGCGGCCCCCAAAGAAGTCCATCCCCCGGGTCCCCTAATCCCTAGTTACGCCACTGGACTCGCTAACTTCACCACTTGACTTCGTACATGCTGACATCGCTAACTTCACAAACTGGCTCGCTAACGTCACTACTAGACATAGTCACATTGCTAACATTAAATGATTAATGGCGCCAAAGTTGATCTATCAAGCAAGTCCAGAAAGCAGCTGTTAAGCAGACATAAGGATATGCGCTCTGCCCATTTGAATTGATCAACACTAAACAGTCCCTCTACAGCAGTGGTCTTCAACGGGGGCGATATCTCCCCCAAGGGGGCGTTTTCGAGATTTGGGGGGGGGGGCGCTGGGAGCTAAAGGGGCGGTAGGGGGGCGCTGGGCACAATAAGGGGCGGTAAGCGTGCACTGGGTATCAAGGGAAAAAAAGAAACTAAAGGTGCACAGAAACAAAACAAATAAAAAAAAAATTTTGAAAATTAAAGCTGGCAAACTAAATATAGACAAAGTATAATTAGCTTGCTTCTGATTTAATGTTAGAAATTGAGTTCGGGAATCCCATTTTCTATTTTTAAATTCTTAAACTTTACTAAAATCGGAGGGTTTCTAGTGTCTTTAGATCATGCGCGCATAAACGTTCATGATTTGTTTAACAAAGTGGATAGATCTAATACGCCTTTTAGATTATAGTTTTTTTATCAACATATTTTAATATATTAATATGTAAGTGTTTAAAAGGAAAAACGTTAAATTTAACATTCAAATAGAATCATTTAATCTTTTTTTAAACAAAAAACATTGACAAAGTGTTATGGAAACTCTCTGGTATGTAATGGAATATTGAAAAGAGTTTTAGTGAATTGCCACTAGATAAAAATAAATAATGAAAAGATTTTAGGCTCCCACATTGTTGTCAGAGGCGGCCTTAGCAGTGCGCGCGGCTCTGGGCGAATGTCAAATGCGGGTCCCTTCGCTGGAAGAGTAGACTAGATATTGTAGATAGGCCTATATCGTACCATGTCAGGCTAACGGGATCGTCCGCCACTAACAAATACTAACAATGAAGGCCTTTTTACTTACTCAGCATACTATCTTACGTAAGTAGGCCTAATGTAGGCCTACTATTGACTTTTAAACTACATAAATTCGAAATGTTCTCCAGCTTAACTTCTGAATCTAATAAGTCCACAAAATGCAAAATAAAAGACATCTGCTCTTTGTGGCTAAAATCAATCGTGCAATCAAGGATAACGGAAAAATATACCAGCAAATTCATAAGCTCATTCTGAATCATATATTCGGGTACTGGTCGTGAGCCTTGGCTTTTTAATTCATCGAAGTTTTTGCATGGTTAGGTCAATATTGTCAAGCATTTCAACCAAGCTCCAAAACTGGCTATTGTTTGGCGCATAAAGTTCCTCCGTTTTTTTTGTTTTTTTTTTGTAGTTGATATCATTTTCTTTTGCCTAGGTGAACTGCTAAACAGTGATAGCCGCTTAGAATGTACAGGTCATAAGATGATGTCTTAGTCGAAACTAACAGTATTTCAAAACCAAAAATGTCATGTTAAGAGCTGAAAAGGTATTTGGTATCATAAAAATGTCCAGTAATATTGAGCAACAAGTTGTAGTTTATGAGAACTGGTCTGGTTTTCGAACCAGACGGTGACTCTCCTTTCGCGGGGACCCATTAGGCTCGGAGCCTGGGCCTGTCGCCCAACTTGCCACTCCTAAGGCCGCTACTGAAGATCGCTGGATTTTCGAAATGGGTTTGTATTTACCGTTTTGTTAAGCTCTTAAATACAATTTAAATTATTTTATTTTAGAAACAACAAGATTCAACGGTTGGCGATGACTTCAAGCAGGCTAAAAAAGTATTTTTTTTTAATGATAGGCATCTAACGCAAATGAATGAAAACAACCTCCGATTACATTGATAATTATATCATTTTTTTTCTATTATCGAGATATTAAATCTAAATCGGCCACCTGCGGACAATGGTTATGCCTGCCATGAGTGTAGCCAAATATGTAGGTTATAGTTGGGGCTGCGCAGCCAAAGGAAATACTGCATTCCTCACTGATCTTTGGAATCGAAGACAATTAGCCTTATATAAATCTATTTTAAAGAGTTTTACAATCTCACGTGACTTGTTTGTTAAAAAATCAATTACTGCCTAAAGACAAGAATATCACATAGCAATGCTCTATAAAGAAATTACGATTCGCTTCTAGGATGTAAATACATAAATAAAAACAATTAAATATAGGCCTAAATGACAATTATGAAACATCTGTTACCGATGATTTGAATGTTTCAGTAAAATTCCAAAACTTTGGTTGAAAATGGAATTATCTTTAATCTTTTCCATCAACATACATTGGTAACCTAGATTTAGTGCGTAACAAACTTAATGAATAAGAAAAGAAATAGACTGGATGTACCCACTAGATGAGACCTTCGCCTTGGTTTGGCTAAAAAAAGTCATGATAATTAGATCAATTTTTGAGTGTAATCACTGCAAATTATTTAATAGAATTTTGTTATAATGATAATATTGGCAATGCCTTCGATTCTGAAGATTGAGGTTAAGTGCAGTGTTTCACATAACTACGCAAACCTAGTTGCGATTTGCATATTATCTCGAATTTTGAGCAGACATAGCCGTTGACCGCTGGCGATCTATTTGAGTTTTTTTTTTCGTCTTTTGCGCATGTCTTCAGTAATGGCTTTTCTTTAAGTCTCAAATGTTTGTCCCGCAGCTTTTGTGAGAACTCTTAACTGCCTCTTTCAGGTGCATCTGCTGCCAGAGAATGCTGTCAGGTACTTTCCTCTATGCCAGTGAGGGTAAAATGGCGCCTGAGTGAATCTTTATAGCGCTTACTTGGGGGGGGGGGGCTCTTCTGTATCTCCGTCCTACTCTAAGCTAGTCAAAGAAGATCGCCTTTGGCCTGCGGTCGTCTCCCGTGCGGGATAAGTGTTATTGACTGCATAAAAATTAATAGATAGATGACATTTTGTTCATTTATGCCTTCTCGCAATTCTTTGTAAGTGTTTTTCTTAGAGGGGGGCGCTGGCGAAATTTTTAATAGAAAAAATACGAAAAGGGGGCGGTAGGCCAAAATAGATTGAAGACCACTGCTCTACAGTATCCATACTGGCATTTGCAAGAACATTTCAGTTTTTTATGGTGAAAAAAATTCAATTCTGTTTCTTGACTTTGAATTTTTAAAATATTTTTGCTTCTTTTATTTTAGTTGAAAAGGAAAACTTTTGATTTGAATAAAGCCAGTCAAAAGCATTATCAACTTGAACAAGAATTAGCTTTCTATAAAATTGACTCCAAATTTGATACTCTCAAAGAAGCTCCAAACCTACATCTAGAAAGTGTAAGTAGTGCTTATATTGAAGAATATTTATTATTCAAATAATTTACAGCATCTATAGTAAAGGCCCATTAGCGTAATGGCATATAAAGCGAACACCTCCCCGTATTTTTATCCGTTCTAATTTATTTCGAAAATAACTGCTGAACTATTAAATCGGTACGGTATTGCAAAGACTCCATTTTTCTACATTTCCCACATATTCACTTTCGTTTTCCTTCATACAATAAAGCATAGCTGAAGGTCAAAGTTGACATGTATGGAAATTTCATTGTCAAAACGTGTCGGGATAAACGAGAATAGGTCCGAACTTAAGGCGATTTTAAAGCACCAATGGTCATCGGCCGAAAAAAATTCGCATATTATGCTTCTAAATAGATGAGGAAATAGTTAGCTAGAATAGCCAAGGCTATTCAATCCATTGAAAATAAAATATTATGGGGTGTTCGCGCAAAATGACCTTTTTAACAGAAAACCTATTCAGCGAACACCCCAATAATAAGCGTAAAAGCCATTAATTATAATTTAGTGACTGTTTTAATCTGTTTTTCTTTTTGTCTTATCTATTGTTATTGTTTGTAAATTAAATATTAAAATTATTGACCTTTTTTTATATGAATGGCAATATCTTCGATTTCGAAGATTAAGGATGAGTGCAGTGCATTTTTCACATGACTACGCAAGCCCAGCTTCGACATCGACCAGCATATTTTCCCGCATTTTCTTTCCGTCTACAATGTTTGACTCTCAGCTCTCCAACAGTCTCTCGGAAGCCATATGCTGGCAGTTACTTAATATGCCATTGATGGTGGTATTACGCCTTAGTTAATCTTAACAGAGCTTATAGGCCCTACGGGGGTCGGGGGGGGGAAGGGGGGCGTTTTGACGTCCTCCTTTTTTTTAACTGGCTGGTTAACCTTTTGTTACTAACAAATGCCATTTATGTGTATAAATGTTTAAAAGAAGTGCAGAATTCATTTTCATAGGGTTCCTCCACCATTATAACATTAGAATTTCAGGAGTTTTCCAGGAGAAAATATTCGATTTCAGGAGCTGAAAAAATGCGAACTATAGTATATATATATATTTAGTAATACGTATAAGAATTACCATTTAATATACATGTATAAAATTACAATATCTCTCCTGAGCCTTTCGTCTCCACGCCCGAAACCCAAGGGGTGGTTCGTAAATGACGTCACGCTCTAGAGGGGAGGGCGTTGAGAAAATGTGACACATTGTACAAGGGGGAAAAGGGGGGTTAGCGATTTTGAGACGTCACAAATTTAAAATTCAGAAAAAACACATGAAATATTTTTTTTAATCTTCAAAAATCTTCGAAAAATAGGTACTCATTTCAACATGAACTTCTCAGGTAGTTTTATTCTCAAATAAAAAAAACATTGAAAATAGAGATATTTCAGTTTGTTTGAGGAGTTCAACTGAAAATATCATTAAAAAAAAGACAACGAAGTTCTTGTAGTTTTAGATAGATGAAGATCTCATTGAAGACAATTTAATTTTTGAGTCATCTCCTCAAGCAGAAGAAAAAAATCTTCCCGTGTATACTATCGATGAGCACATGAAACTTCTTTGGGAAAAAATTGATGAGAAATAAATAATTTGAAATAAATATTATTTTTTTTTATTCTGTAACCTGACGCAGAGGGTGGAGGGGTCTGAGAATTTGTTACAAGGGGGAGGGGGAATCAAAAAATTTTTTTTTGCGTGACATCATTTACGAACAACCCCCAAGCTGTTGTAGATCTGCCTCCAAACATTATCAATCCATCGTATACGGGATCTGCCTTTGGGTCAATCATCGCGCGCATGTGTGGAAGGGAGAGCGGAAATCGAGCTGATGGTAATATAGTGCACTTAACATGTGTTCCTAAAAAAAGTAGTCGCAGTAACGAAAGTTTATGAAATGGAGAGTAAAACGACGTGGACTAGCCTATAGGGAGGAGGCGAGAGAGAATTTTGTAGTTTCTTTCTTTAAAAAAAAATATTTAATCGCAAGTTCCAAGCAGAGAAAGGAGATGTGGAGCACGAGAAAAGTGAAAACAAATTTAGGCCTAATGCCACAAGAAGGACAATGGTTATAATGCTTCATGTAAGAAGTTAGATGATAGAACTAATTGAAGCTTAATTTCCTATACTTTAACATATCATTTCGCTATTTTTTACGGCCTTTCGCTCATTATGACTCCCGAAAAAAATTGCGTTCGCTGATTAGGTCCGACCATAACTCACGTTGACTTAAATTATAAATTTAATAGCTGATATTGAGAAAAGAGTCAAATTTAGTTTTATCGCTCAATAGCTGAGGATTCCGCAGATGTTTTAATTTTTTAAATAAGTTTAACCATTGCGGAGTTAATAATTCTAAATTAAAAACTGGCACAAAAGCGTTCGCCATTGGTTCTCTCCCATATATTCTAAAATTTAGCGTAGACTCCCCGCACTGGCCAAGCACTATTTCCGGTATTGAAAGTCAACAAAATACATATTCGGACTAAGTCTAAGTCTAAAGCAGTGCATTTTCCTGCTATTAAAACGTTTTATTTTAAAAACCTAATGTGCTATTCTTACTTAATTAGAGCCTCCGACCAGAATACTTTTTCAATATCGGCAGATGACTATTCACTGAAATTTGAAACCTCTCTTGGCTAGTCTCTTAGAATTAGGTGACTGTAGTTTGCTTTAGGTTTTATATCGTAAAGTGAATATTTATCGTCAAAATCATCTGTTGGGGGGTTTTAAACTACAAAAAATCTCTGAAGTTTTCTTTAACAATTTCAAAACCCCCTTAGCTACGTCCATATATTTTGGTGACTGTAGTTTGCATTAGAATACTATTGAAGAAAGAGGTTTTCAACCCCATAAACGCAAAACCATCTGTGGAGTTTTAAACTTAAAAAAAGCCCTATGCAGGAGGGAATTTTGAACTCAAAACACCCCTTGGCTTGGCTACGCTCATAGCATTTTGAGTGTGTAATTTGCTTTTTTTTTAATTTGAAGAGTTTTTTTTTAGCTTCAAACCCCGCTGAAGGGGGTTTTAAACTCTATAAATCCCTTCTGGGCTACGCTCATAGCATTTAGAGTGCCTAATCTGCTATTTTTATATTAAAGAGGTGGTTTTTAGCTGCAAGCCCCGCTGAAGGGGGTTTTAAACACCAAACTCCTGTTGGCTACGCTCATAAAATCTGGTGACTGGTGGGTATATTAATAGTCTTATATTGTAGAGGTATTATATTGTAAAGCTATTGTTTTTACCTCGGCTAGCTTCTTAATTCAGTGCTTTAAGTTTGCAGTGGAAAGTAGGTCATTTTAGCCTTTGTTTTTTCTATTTCTCCAAAACTTTAAAGTTCTTCCTCAACCATATCCAATGCTATGTACACTTTTTTTTATAGATATTTGACAAAAGTAAGTTTTCCTATATATATTTTTATTTAGACAAGTCGACCGGCAGCGTAACATACGCCCTTATTTGCATGGTCGTTCTTAGGCCACTGCAACCAAAGCGACCGCAATGGGCTCCCACTTTCAAAGGATCCGCACTTTCATGGGACCCTCGCTCATTTAAGGCGTATAAATTATTAAATTAAACCATTTTATAACTTAAACCAGATTTCTCGTGCCCACCTGTCGATTTACCAGGAACTCCTGGAAATCTCCTGAAATTGCAAAATATACGAAAAAGTCCTTAAAATATAGGGAAATATGTAGAAAAAAAAATTGTCATTCTGGGTTGTCATTCAATATGGAAAACGCAAATCCTACGCTCGATAAATAAAATCGGCATTATGCATTAGCTGTAATTGTGTAAATAAGTGAAAGAAGCTTCTCGCGCCTCAAACTAATGAAGAATTACTTGAGGTCAACAATTCTCAAAAATATATTGAAACATTTGGTAATTCTTGCTATTGAGCGAGACCTATGAAGGAAACAGAATTATTATGATATATGCCTTCTGGTTGCTTAAGTCCGGCCCTGCTATTTAGTGTTTGTAAAATGTTTGTTTGTAAAATGTTTTACATGTTTCGGGTGTTCCTTCAGAGTTGAAGATTACTTTTTAGTCCAAACCTCCATCTAGACGAAGGAGGATGGGAGCGAACTGTCCAGCGCGCAGCCATCCGTAGCGACTTGTTCTCCCACTCCCTCTTGTTTTCTCATGGACTATCCGCCGTGTGATTTTTTTCTTTACTCCTTACTACTAGTTTAAACTGTTGATGGAAGAAGAGAATTATAATATATACTAGTTGACCGGCGGCATAGCATACGCCGCTATTTTGCAGGGCAGGCCTTAGGCACTGCAACATATGCGAACGCAGTGTGTCCGGCACTTTCTTTGGACCCGTGGTAATTTTTAGGTGTTTAAAGTATTAACTTAAACCATTTTATAACATATAACAGATTTCCCGCGGCCTCTTGATTTATCAGGAGCCCCTGGAAAGCTCCTGAAATGTTATTAAATATAGGCCTACGAAAAAGTCCTGGAAATCTCTGGAAATTATTAAAATCTTTTGTAAAGTAAAAGTAAAGTAAAAAAAAAAAATATCCGGAAAAATATAAATAAATATCCTGTAATGGAAGTGAGATTAAAAGGAGGAAAGCAGTGAAATTATTATTTTAACGTAATTTGTGATATTAATTAAAGTACTTAATATTAGAAGTACTTCTAAAGTGAAACCTGAGAGTAGACTCTATCTGTGTATTGTCGTTCTAGTTTCAAGAATCTTACAGACAAAATAATCTGGAAATACTTTTAACATTATGACAAATTGAGAAGAAGAAAATTATATACACCACTTTCATTCACAAAATAGCATAGCGTCGCATGCTATGCTATTTTGTGAATAAAAATAGTGCGGATTCGAATACACCATTTTCCATTCACACCACGCTGCGCCATGGGATCTTCCCATTTACTTGTTGCTTGCTTGTTGTGTGTTTGAACTTTTGAACTTGTTGACTTTGAGAATTATATATATATATATATATATATACTAGTCGACCGGCGGCATAGCACACGCCGCTATTTTGCAGGGCAGGCCTTAGGCACTGCAACATATGCGACTGCAGTGTGTCCCGCACTTTCTTTGGAACAGTGCTAATTTTTAGGTGTATACATTATTAAATTAAACCATTTTATAACATATAACAGATTTCCCGCGGCCTCTTGATTTACCAGGAGCCCCTGGAAATCTCCTGAAATGTTATTAAATATAGGCCTCCGAAAAAGTCCTGGGAATCTCCGGAAATTATTAAAATCTTTTGTAAAGTAAAAGTAAAGTAAAAAAAAAATATCCGGAAATATATATAGATAAATATCCGGAAATGGAAGTGAGATTAAAAGGAGGAAGTCAGTGAAATTATTATTTTAACGTAATTTGTGATATCAATTAAAGTACTTCTAAAGTCAAACCTGAGAGAAGACTCAATATAATCTGTAAATACTTACTTAATATTATAACAAATTGAGAAGAAGAGAATTATATACACCACTTTCATTCACAAAATGCACCTCTATGCTATGCAATTTTGTGAATGAAAATAGTGCGGATTTGGATACACCGTTTTCCATTCACATCATGCTGCGCCATGGGATCGTCTCTATTTACTTGTTGCTTGTTGTTGTTTGAAATTTTGAAATTGTCGACTTTGAGAATTGTATATATAGATAGAAGGATAGATAGATTGATAATCTTTTGAGCACTTGACCTATATAGGGTAAGTAACCCTTGAGGGATTATGGGCATGACATGGCCTAAATTGTGCCTATGTGCCAAAAATCCAAAATATCAAATATCAAACATTTGTTTTTCTTAAAATGTTTGTTTCAAATAAAAAATCTTCAACATTGTTATTTCTATTTATATAGCTCCTCCTTCGTGGTCATTTCCGATAAACTCGAAGATGACTGATCAATCCAATCCTCGCATAAAAAATCCGCCGCATATGTGGTATGGGTGGGTTAGGCCAGTTGCAGATAGGCCTGCTTGTCTCAGCTTTTTGTTGGTTCGTCGCTCTTTCGCTCTGGCCACTCTTATTGCTTCAACTCTTGAGACTCTAAGTCTCACAGCTTCACACCATGAGGATCGATCGAGAGCTAGTGCTTCCCAGCTGTGAAAGTCAATATCGCATTCTTTGAAGGTGCTCTTGAGAGTGTATTTGTAGCGCTTGTATTGGCCTCCCTGGAAGCGCTTTCTTGCACACAATTTCCCGTACAGAAGTCGTTTGGGAAGGCGACTGTCTGGCATGCTTTCTACAAGTCCAGCCCATCGAAGTTGGGACCTTTATATTGTCGCATTGACACTGTACATGTTGGACAGGTTTAAGATTTCTGTGTCTTGTATGTGGTCGGAGCAACGCACCTTATGGATACTCCTTAGACAGCGTAGGTGGAAGGATTTTAGTTTTTTGGTGTGGCGGAAATATAGGGTCTAGGACTTTAATGCATATAGGAGTGACGGGAGAACTAAGATCTTCAGTTTTGTGAATAAGCTGAATCCTCTTCGTTGCCACACTTGTTCTTGGAGTCTGCCAAAAGCTCCACTGGCACGAGCAATACGGAAGTCAACCTTATCATCTAGGTTGGCGTTTGCCGCTGTCACGATCTCTTTGATGCCATATGTCACATATATTGTTGTGAGAAAATCGTGCTGCCGGGGATTGTATTATGTTGAATAAAATGATGAAGAAGATCTAGAACACACTTGAAGAATATTTTCAGTAATGAAATACAGGAACCTTTTGATTTGAATTTAAAGTAAGTACAGCTATGTACAAATGGCATATATGAAATATAATAGTTTAAGTCAGTGATTCCCAAAGAAGTCCATATGGACCCCCAGGGGTCCACGAGTACTGCCCAGGTGTCCACGAAAGTGAAAAAAAGAATTAGGGGTCCATGACACGCAAATGGGGGTCCACGAGAGTGGATCTCATTTAAGAAGGAATTGAGTTTAATATTAATCTCACATTAATGAAATCACCTATTATATCATACAAATATACATTATTTATACTTTATTACAGCTAGGCCATTAAATTTGTATTGTAGGCCTATTATTGGAATGAAAACATATTTTAAATTTTAATATCTCATTTAAATCGCTTGATTTGGTCTAAAAAGCAAACCCTGTAACTATTATATCAGTAGCACCAGATGGAGCACCTTTCATGGTTTGGTACTACTACGGTCCTACTACGGATAGTGTACCTGGGTGTTACTAATACACTAAGTAACTAAAAAGTAGTAGATCTAGATTGTAGGAATATTTTCAATTAGTTATCAATGCAGTTATGAGAATCTAAATAAGCAATTACTTGCTCAAATGTGAAGAGAAAATGACAACAACATTCATCAGTTGAATCGCAAAGCACCAGGAGAGGACCAAATTACAGCAGAACTAATTCTCAGCACAAAAGAGTGATTGATGTATGTGTGAAAAATTATTTAATTTAATTTAATAACTATATTTGCATAGTGTAGTTTTGTATAGTTTTTAATTAAAAAAAATGTAGACTATTCAGCGTTAAGTATTTGAAATTGAACTTCATTACTTCCTTGTCAAATAAGAGAGTGTTAATGTGCCATTTATATGATGCTATGAGACCAATTAAGCTGGAGAATGATTTGAGATGATGTCACCCTAATAAATCAATCAATAAATAAATAATCACAAAGCAAGAGATTGAGACAGGGTCACTGCAGCGATCGGACCCCATGATGATCTGCTAAATACTGTGAAGAAACGAAAGCTCAAAATGTATGGCCATGTAACAAGATCTTCGGGGCTCGCAAAGACCTTCCTCCAGAGAACAGTACCAGGAAAAAGAAAAAGAGGCAGACAGAGAAAGGGGTGGGAAGACAACATTAAAGAATGGACAGGCCTACCATTGAGAGAGGTTTTAAACAGGGCAAGGATAGAGATGAATGGAGAAAGATGGTCCACAAGTCTTGCTTGGTGCCCCAACGGTCTACCAGACTAAGGGATAGGCAACAGGTAACACCCTAATAAAAACATAAAGGTTTGCAAAACTTTCAAACATTCAAAGATTAAGTTCAGAATACACCCACAAAATCTATCTTTGACCTGACATTGAGAAGTTGATGATCATAGTAAAATGCTGAGAGCTTGTCCATTTCTTTTTTACAATTCACTATTAGTTTCTTCATTTCAACGTAAACTGTAGTTTTCAACTTTTTCAATCCTCGTGTCACTGGTTGGAAATTATTTAAACAAAATGTGTAATTTGAAATTGATGAATTTTCAAAAATTCAATATAACTTAAACAGGGGGTTCACGGAAAACCAACTTCGCCATATGCCTAACTCCGTCATATGCCGGTCCCAAGCCCGGAAAAAGGAGGAGGGTTTGGCGTAGGGCTAGCTACCCTACCCTGTAGAAAAAACACTAGCTACAGAAACACCAAACAGCAAATCAACAGAAGTCACGGACCTGGGAGAGGATGGACCTCCAGCTGGAAGTTTTATGACGCATGCCAGTGAAAGCCAGAGTCTTCTGGAAGCTGACAGGCCGAAGACCATCATCTCTACCAGGACCACCACCACCATCGGTACATGGAATGTCCGGACAATGTATGAGTCTGGGAAGACAGCGCAAGTGGCAGCTGAGATGAAAAGGTACAACCTCACCATCCTAGGAATCAGTGAGTCAAGATGGACTGGCTCCGGGCAGAAAAGACTGGCTTCAGGTGAGCTACTTTTATACTCAGGACAAATTTTACTATAGGCTGACTACCATTATACAGGACAAACCAAAAAGGAACACCCTCGTCATAATTGGCGATTTCAATGCTAAGGTTGGCAATAACAACAAAGGATATGAAGAGATCATGGGAAAACATGGATTAGGCGAGATGAATGAAAATGGAGAGAGATTTGCGGACATGTGTGCCACAAGCAACTTAGTGATTGGAGGAACTGTCTTCCCACACAAACGAATTACACAAAGCAACATGAATATCACCAGACCTAGTAACAGAGAACCAAATAGACCATGTCTGTATTGTGAAGAAGTTCCGTCGATCTCTTCAAGATGTACGTGTAAGACGAGGAGCAGAGATTTCTTCAGATCATTCATCTTCTGTGCGCTCGAGTGAAACTGAAGCTGAAAAAGACTTGGGCAAGTGGGCCCAGCCAACGCCGACACTACAATACTGTTGCGCTGAAAGACTGCATAAAACAGGAAGAGTTCAAAGTCACCTTATCTAACAAGTTCCAGCTCCTAGAAGAGCTGCTAGAAGAAGAGACAGTAGAACAGACGTGGCAGAAAGTTAAAGAAACAGTAACCTCCACATGCCTAGAAATCCTTGGTCCCAAGTCATACACCCACAAGGAGTGGATTTCATCAGAAACTCTTTAGAAGATCAAGGAAAGAAGAGAGAAGAAAGCAGATGTGAACAACAGTAAAACAAGGGCAGCAAAAGAAAAGGCACAAAAAGAATATGCTAAAATAGATAGGAATGTTAAGCGTAGCATCAGAACAGAAAAGAGGAGCTACATTGAAGCTCTGGCAAAAGAAGCAGAAGAAGCAGCCCATCAGAACAGCACCAAGGACCTGTACTCAATCATCAAAAAGCTATCTGGAAAATTTGCCATGTCAGAGAGACCAGTAAAGGACAAAAATGGTAACGCGATAACAGACGAAGAAGGACAAAAGAAGAGATGGATTGAACATTTCCAGGAGCTGCTAAACATACCTTCACCTGTAAACCCACCAGAAATACCCCCAGCTACAAGAGACTTACCTATCAAGTGCAGTGCACCCACCAAGGAAGAAATTCGCAGAGCAATCAAACAATCGAAGAATGGCAAATCTGCAGGACCTAACAGCATCCTAGTTGAAGCACTAAAGGCAGACATTGAAACAAGTGTGAAGTTACTCTACCCTCTTTTCTGCAAGATATGGGAAAATGAAGAAGTGCCACTAGAATGAAAGGAGGGCTACCTTATCAAACTCCCAAAGAAAGGACATCTTAGTTCCTGCTCCAACTATCGAGGGATAACGCTACTGTCCGTTCCAGGGAAAGTGTTTAATCGCATCCTGTTAAACCGAATGAAAGATTCTGTAGACCCACATCTTCGTGACCAACAAGCCGGCTTTCGAAAGGAGAGATCATGCACAGATCAGATAGCAACACTGCGCATATTTTTGGAACAGTCTATGGAATTGAACTCCCCTCTCTACGTCAGTTTTATAGATTATGAAAAGGCATTTGACAGTGTTGACAGACAGACCCTCTGGAGACTGTTAAGACATTATGGAGTGCCTGAAAAAAAATACTAACATCATCAAGAAGTCATATGAAGGGATGACGTGCAGAGTAGTGCATGGCAGACAACTGACAGAGGCTTTTGAAATCCAAACAGGAGTGAGACAAGGCTGTTTACTCTCTCCCTTCTTATTCCTACTAGCCATAGATTGGGTCATGAAGACAGCAACAGACCAGAAGCGAAACGGTATACAGTGGACTCTGTGGAAACAGTTAGATGATCTCGACTTTGCAGATGACTTAGCTCTTCTTTCTCACACACAGCAGCAGATGCAGGAAAAGATAAATATTGTTGCAGACAATTCCGCTAGAATGGGTCTTACCATAAACAGAGGAAAGAGCAAGGTGTTCAAAATAAAGGCATGAAACACTACACCCATTATAGTCTAAGGTGAGGCGCTGGAAGAGGTGGAAAGCTTCACCTATCTAGGCAGCATTATAGATCAACATGGCGAAACAGATGCAGATATCAAAACCGGCATTGGTAAAGCTCGAGCAGCCTTCCATCAGCTGAAGAACACCTGGGGATCTAGGGAATTAAGCACCAACACCAAGATAAGGCTATTTAACACCATTGTTAAGCCGATACTGCTTTATGGAGCAGAGACCTGGAGAACCACTGTCACAACCATCAAAAAAATCCAGGTATTCATCAACACCTGCCTGAGGAAGATTCTTATGATCCGCTGGCCAGACAAAATCTCGAATGAGGAACTGTGGCAAAGAACAAAACAGCAGCCCATTGAAATAGATATCCATCAGAGACGCTGGAGATGGATAGGTCACACCCTGCGCAAGCCGGCATCCAACATAACAAGGCAAGCCCTAACCTGGAACCCCCAAGGAAAGAGGAATAGAGGACGGCCCAGGAACACATGGCGCCGCGATCTGGAAACAGAAGCCAAGCAGATGGGCAAGACATGGGGACAGTTGGAGAGACTCGCCCAGAACCGAGATGCCTTGAGAAAGCTGGTTGGTGGCCTATGCCCCAATAGGGACCACAGGCTGAGATGAGATGACGGAAAACCACAAAACATGTCAAGGGGTCCACGAGACAAAAAAGTTTGGGAACCACTGGTTTAAGTATAGATACACTTTCTGTTTACGTTAATAGATCTACACTAAGACGTCTATCTCTCTATGAAATCAATCTCTCAACTGCCTAAGCCACGCTTTGCAAGCGTCCGTCTGCAAAACTAATTAATTCACAACCAATCAGATTTCAATGGAGACGTGTGCAAAGTGACGTCGCGAAAAAACCTGGGGAAAACCAAGGGAGGGGGGAGTTTGTTTGCCAGCTCAAATGCTTTCTGAGCGAAAGGCATCTGCTGAAAAACGTTGGAGCCAGCACACATCCCTGCATTTGAGACAGGAAAAGGCTTGGAGTAGTCTCCGTTGTCTTGGACTCTTGCTTGCATATTCTTTCTATTTACAAAACTTCTGAAGTACAATGCTCTTTTTAGAAAACAATTAAACCAACAAACTTCAGAAATGTTTAACTGCTTCTCGTGTGTTTTTCACTAGAATATTCCTTCTTTAATAGCATAACATTTATTTTTTCATATCCTAGTATTGTATACAGTAATATTCTGCATTACCTACAGTAGTGGTTTACTTTTTTTTTCTTTTTGTAGGCTGATGAAAGCTCTGATTTTCAAGAAAGCCCATATATAGGTCGTGCTCGCTTTAGGGTTAATAAGTATGCCCAAGAAACTAATATATCTATAAGACCACAGAAAGCTCACATAAAAAATATTGGTAAATCTTTTAGTGATAATCAAGCATTCCAACTTCCACAAGAAGAGCATACCAAAACAGATGTTGAAAAAGAATTCAATAAAAAGCAAAAAGAACTACAGAAAAGTAAGATTTTAAAAATATTGTGTATAAAATCTGCTTACACTATAATTATTTCCTGATATATGGAAACTATATTTCATTTACGCAGCTGAAGAAAAGCTGAAAGCCCTGCAGTCTGACCTGTGCGAAAGAGAGAGTATGTTAAGGAATGCCACAACAGCATTGAAAAAAATAGCACCTGACATATTTACTCCAGAATCATTTCAAGCTGATAATAAATATAAACTAAGTCAAATTTTGACTAAGAAAATGCAAAAGGTAAAATGTCTTTGAAATGTTATAAAAGTTGGAAAACATGGAAATTTGTTTTCTTAAGTGAATTTCTTTCAGTACTAGATCTAAATGTTTAAAATTATTATACATTTATAGAAGTTATTTCTTTTTGTAAACATTACTAATAGTTATTATTTCTAAAATAAAATATGAATTTTAGTCTAGTGAGTTGCTTACACTCTCCTTAGTGCATTCATTCTCTGGCTGTGGTTTGTGACCCCTTAATTCAATGATCAGCAAACTCGTAATCCAAAAGAGTCAAATTTTACATATATAAAAGGCTTGTCTTCGAGTCCGAAGATTGGTGAGGAATTCAGTATTTCCCGTGGTTGGCTGTGCATCCCCAGCTGTGATCTACATACTTTTCCACGTTTAGGGCAAGCATAACCATTGTCTTCAGGTGGTCGATTTAGATTTTGTTTTCCTCGTCTACGTCTGTCCTCAGCAGTGGATTTTCTTTTGTTCTCAAATGTGTATCCTGCCACCGTATGTCCAGGATGGAGCGCAAGCATCTTAGGTGAAAGTGCTCAAGTAGTCTTAATCCCTTTCTGTATAATAAAAAATGCATATAGAAGGATTGAGAGAACCACTGCAGACGTTTGTAGGTAAGCGGAGCGATTTATTCCGCCAAATTCTCGCCAAAAGCGCTACTGGCTCTGGCCAGACTGTTATCAATTTCCTTTGAAAGTGAGGCGTCATTTGATACTATGATACCCAGATATGTGAAGTGGTCTTCTATGTTAAATGTTAAAGGGCTTTCCGTTTACGGTGATCTTTGGGGCTGAATAGGTTTTATTGGGTGACTTTTGCAACATGACTTCTGTTTTCCTGAGGTTTATAGGTAAAACGTAAGAGCGTTTGCAAATTCATTGACCGCGTTCTGGAGATCATGTTCAATGTGAGCTAGCAGGGCGCAATTTTCGCATAGAGAAGCTCCATTATGATCATCTCCTTTGTTTTTGTATGGGATATTAGACGTCGAAGACTGAACACATTGCCATGTGAACGAAACCTGATGTAGATGCCTTCGTGCAATTGCTGCCTCATTTGAACTAGCATTACGCCTAAGAAGATAGCGAATAGAGTAGGAGCAAGTACACAGCCCTACTTCACGCTTATTTCTATTGGGAAGTGATCAGACATTCCACCATTGTGTCTCATCTGGCCTTTTTTGTCCCACGTGAAACTGCTTTAGAATGGATAGGAACGTAGGTGGGCATCCTAGCTTGGCCAAAATCATCCACAAACCATCGCGACTGACCGTGTCGAAAGCCTTGGTGAGGTCCACAAAGGCAGCGTATAGGTTTAGGCTCTGCTATTTGCATTTTTTTTTTATTGTGACAGAACAAATATCATGTCAGGTGTACCTCTACCACATTGGCTCTCAGATAACACCTAGTCCACTAAAGAGTGGGTTAGCCGGTCGAGCAAGACTCGAGCAAAGATCTTTCCTGCTACTGACAGAAGTGTAATGCCTCGATAGTTGGAGCAGTTAGACTTGTCATCCTTTTAAAATAGGGATATGGTTACAGAATCTCGAAATTAAGATGGGACCACGCACTACTCCCAGATTTTAACGAAGAAGTCTGTTAGCTTCTCGGTTAGGGCGACACCACCCATTTTAAATATTTAAAGTCCAGCAGAGCTAGGTTCTATGTGTTTTTTTTTAAGTTTATGAAACAAACAAACAAACACACACACACACACACATATACACACACACACATATACATATATATATATATATATATATATATATATATATATATGGTCCCTTCAAAACTATGTATATGTGGCGTTAGCTTACAAGGTTAGCTTAGAGTAAATATAAATAGTCACATTTAGTATATTAAAAACTACTTATTGTATTTTAAAAGGTCAATGAAATGAGAGATACTGCTACTCAAATGGAGTCTGAAATTGACAGAACACAGGCAATCCTGGTCAAAAATACAAATGGACTACAGAAATTGAAATCTCAGCTGGCTGCTATGGATATTAACAGTCCTCTACATGTAAATATAAATGTTGATGAATGTAAAAAAAAAAAAAAAAAACAAGATTACAAAGAGAGTTTATGTGATACACAAACTCAGAGGCGGCCCCCGTCGGAATCGGATCCCTGTCAGATCCGCCTATTCGCAAGATTTTTCGGATGTTTCTTCTAAGTTGAAAATAATTAACTTCTCGCTGGACGACGGAGGATTGCAGGATTGCGAGCAGGGTATAAACCTGCCTTATCTTGATGTTTGTGCACTACACTGTAGTTCGGATTTATCGTTGGTCCCTGGCTCAATTCCTGCATGCTCCCATCCCTTCCTGCAGAAGGTTTGGACTTGAAAGTAAACTATCTTTAACTCTGAGGAAACATTCGAAGCATGTAAAACAAACAGTCACATAACCCGGGAGCGTTGAGATAATCAGTTCAGCACGCTAACTGCACGACAAGACATTGCTCTTAACTTAATAACAAACTGGTTACAAACTAATAGCCTGATATATACATTATGTCACACGAGCGATTTTAAATAATCTTTCAGCATTGATCTGTAGAGATGTAGATCTACATAAACTAAACTTCTGATTCAACGCTCTTGATATATATCTTATTATTTATTATTATAGAAAATTTGGATGTAATTTAGATAAAATTTACGTAAAATTAAAAAAAAAGCCCAGATAATCAATAGAATGAATGAAATATTAAATTTTAAAACAGAAGATTATTTTTAGTTTATTATAACATTTCAATGTAGATTTAGACATAAACATCCTGAACAATCTATTATAGATACTTAAACTATCGCAATTTTTCTGAAAGAACAGTAAAGGTTAAATCATATTTTCAAAAGCCTTTAGTGTTTTTTTTTATCTAACCGTGACGGACAGAACAACCAACAGACAAAACGCACCAAATATGCTTCTTTCATTCTAATGGGGGCGCTAAACAAATTTTTTTTTAAATCTGATTTTGAAAAAAAGTTTAAGAAATTAGATTAGAATCATGTCATAGCCGGGCTTTACGCTAATACACGAAAGTCGCTGCTAATAGTTCATTTTAAAAAATGTGCGTGATATCTATATGTGAAAAGCATTTCTTATTGTAACATTTCCTCCCTTACATTTACGTAATTGTTTTAGAATTGGTGTTTTGTTATTAAAAAATCGCTTGCATAATTAATTTTATAAATTAAACGGTTTGCTTTTAGAAAACTAAAAGTAGCCGTTGCACCTAAACTTTTCAAGCCACATGTAATGGTGAAATAATATTTTTCGTATCTCTTCTACTTTAGGCGCCCTGAGTGTGACAGACGGACAGACGGACATTTTGCACAAACCTAATAGCGGCTTTTCCCCTTACAGGGGCCGCTAAAAATCTGAATCAGAGGCATTGACTAGTCTTATAGAAAACTTTTTTTTCAGGCATCAAAAGAAAAAGATATTATAGAGAAAGAATCAAAAGTCAACAGGATGAAGGAAAAAATGAACAAACTTCAGCAAGAGCTTGAAAATTCCAAAAATGCACTTATACAAGAAACAGCTGATATAAAGAATTTAGAAGAGGCATTGTCTACCGGTACATTTAAAATAGTATTTCATTCTGCCATTTCTTTTCATGCATTATCATTTGCTTGTAATCACTATTTTTTTTCTAGATCTGGGCCTAAGTTATCTGACACGCGCTTCAAAGCCAAAAAACGTATGTCCTCCAATCTAGAATTGGGTCTAAGTTACCTGACACGCGCTTCAATGCCAAAAACCTTATGCCCTCCAATCTAGATCTGGGCCTAAGTTACCTGACACGCGCTTCAAAGCCAAAAAACTTATGTCCTCCAATCTAGATCTGGGCCTAAGTTACCTGACACGCGCTTGAAAGCCAAAAAACTTATGTCCTCCAATCTTGATCTGGGCCTAAGTTACCTGACACGCGCTTCAATGCCTATAACTTTTTTATTCTCCATTATTTTACTATTCACATTTAGTTTAGGATATTTGTATCTCTCTTCTATTCTCTCGCCTCTCTCTCTCCAAATATATATACTAGTCGACCGGCTGCATAGCATACGCCGCTATTTTGCAGGGCAGGCCTTATAGGCACTGCAACATTTGCGACCGCAGTGTGTCCCGCACTTTCTTTGGACTCGTGCTAATTTTTAGGTGTATAAATTATTAAATTAATAAATTAAACCATTTTATAACATATAACAGATTTTCTGCGGCCTCTTGATTTACCAGGAGCCCCTGGAAATCTCCGGAAATTATTAAAATCTTTTGTAAAGTAAAAGTAAAGTAAAGAAAAATATCCGGAAATATATATGTAAGCTGGTCAGGTGGCTCTAGATAGGCCTATTTTAGCTTACGTTAATTTAATTATTTACCAGTAGGTAGATGGTGACATTACTGGGTGGGTTCAGTCTGAGGCACCCCAGTCTGCGACCAAGGGACTAGATTTGTTTGAGTAACCAGATAAATAGACTAAACTAACTTAACTAATCTAGCTAAACTAAACGAAAGCACCAACGAAACTTTACTTGAAAATGAATAAAACAAAATGAAACTTTATTTATATAAAAATAAATATCGGGTGGGGGAGCCTTGCTCGGTTAAATAATTTTTTAAAGAAGGTTATATACCCGAAGTCATTTTGGGAATATTTTTATAATTACGAAAATTAACGATCTGATAAAGACTACTAATGTGAAGAGTTGCTTTAGTGTTATATTAGTTCTAAATGGCGATTAAATATCAAGTCTCTTAAGTGTAGACAAATCACAGCTCACTTCCGTCTTATAGTTTTACAATCCATTTTTTTTGCGTAAAAATATTGTAGGCCTACTATTATTGGCTTGGAAGAAAGTCTTTGCTCTGTAACTTCTCAGATGGATACGTTCAGACATTTAATTATGAAATTAGTAGACCCATATTCATTATGGCTTTAGTACGAAACATCAAGTGACTCAAATCTCTACGTTATAGAGTAAAATAGGCACTTTTTGACAAACTGAAATGGCGCACTTTTTCTTAATGGACTTAAATCATTACATTAGCTTTCTAAAGAAACGTTTCAGAGGGGCACCTTTGTTACGCCAAACAACATGTTCGTCCCCCATACGGAATACGTGCCCTGCTCAGCCTGACTGTCGGACTATAAGAAGTTCATGCCGGGTTTTGCCATCCATCCATCCAAGTGGTGCTACTGGTGCTACAGCCCAACCCTCCATTCAAATCTCTTTTGGGCCTTTCGTCACCACGCCCAAACCCCAAGCTTTTTACTAAGCTTTATAGTTAAATCAAAAATGGCTGCAGCGTACGCAACCTTGTTTACCGCTAGCTAGTTCAGTGTGAGTAAGTAAAGCGTAGAGAAGCTATGTTATCACCACTTCCTTTGCTTTGGTACGGTACATTAAGACACTGAAGCATGAACACTTGGTAATACCGGTAATTTATCAGCAAAATAATATTTATAATATTATTAATATAATATTTATAAGGCTTGAATCCGAAAATGTATGAGGAATGTAGTATTTCCCGTGGCTACGCAGACACAGGTGGGACCTACATATTTTGCCAAATCAGGGCAAGTAAAACCATTGTCCGAGTGTGTTCAATTAAGATTTTCTTTTCTTGTTTGCAAAGAAATATTTTAGTTTACTGCTGTAAGCCTGTCCATGATGGTTATTAAGCTCGCGGTATTCAATGTGTAAATTATTAAATTAAACCATTATAACTTTTAATAGGGTTCCCGTGGTTTCCTTGTTTTCAAGACGCTCCAGGAAATCTCCTGAAACTCACACAAAATCGTAAAGACGAATTTATTTTCTAACACAAAAACTTAATTTTTACTTATTATCCTTATCCCTACCCTGACTGGACCGCGTACAATCCACTTCACTTAGGGCCCCGCAAATGTTAGGGTCGACCCTGGATATCATGTTCAGTGCGTGCAAGTAAGGCATAAATAAATTGAAGAGTATAACAAAGTAAAAGTTACTCACGGGTTTACGCAATTTAAGTGTAAACAATTAGCCTCATTCACCAGTCCCACTTAATAATATTTATAAAACAATGAAAAAAAGTATCATGTGACAGCATTTATGGATTACATAATTTGTATAGAAGATATAGAGAATCACATGGCTAAATGTTGTTGGTTAAAAATTGGTGAATGAGGCCCATTTACGAAACCTTTAAAACACAATAACTGATCATACATCAAATTTTATTTCATTATTTTTCTTCCATAGTTTCATAATAGATCAATCCACAATAGGATGGTGCGCAAGTGTTTAATTAGGCCAATTGATTAGTAGTTCTAGTAGTTCTTGTTTGCGAAGTGTAGTGCCGTGAGCCTAGTGACGTAAGCGGTGTCAAGTTTTTTCCCTTTGACGTCATGGAAAAAAATTCATTCATAAAATATTCTAGCCAAAATTAGATTTTCGATAATAAGACATCTTCTTTTCCGATATAACGGTCGACCTCGAGTTTTCCCAATGTGGCCAATGAGTTGAGAATTTTTCTCACTAATATGCGGATACGTTGAATTTTTAAAGAAAATCGTTAGAGCCGTTTTCGAAAAAAATTTATATATATATATATATATATATATATATATATATATATATATATATAAGAATTGCTCGCTTAAGAGTATAGGATTAGATCCCAATATCTAACACCAAAAAATGTAAACTGCTTTTCTACATAAAAAAATCAATAATAAAATATATACACAACAAGGTTACAAAGACAGTTTATGTGGAAACACAAACTTAAAATCGACCCCCGAAGTTATCCACCTAGGCAGGTTTCAATATTTTCAGAAACAACATCTGAATGAAATTATATTAAGGACAAATGACTGATAAGAATGTAGAAGGTTGACAGATCTTATGTAGTGCTCCAGCGGTCCAACAGATCAAGGGATTTGTGAAGGTGAATGTTAAAAGATAGATGTGAATCTGGACCGACTGATGCCATATAATCGATTCTTTTTACAAATTTTATTTCTATAAGTTACCCTACATTATTTGATACTGATAATAATGTTATAGATACATATATTTAAAAAAAATGGAAAAAAGACATTTCGGGTGAATATATACGAGTGATTGTCAAAAAATGGACAAGAAACAAATCAAAGATGTATTCTCCAGTGATTGCTATATGTTTATAGATTATACTGCTTTGATTTTTTAGTAATGGAAATATAGATGGGAGTGTATATAAGATATTGAACAAAGGGAGGAATATCAGAAACATATATTCTAATACTTTTGGTACGTTTGGTGGATTATCCTGCAGAAAGCGTTCTTACGGGAAAAAAAAACAAAACAAGATTGATGTCATTAAAAATTTTAGACTCTCCCTTTCTTGACAATTTTTGATTGTCTCCCTTTAGACCAGGGACACTACTTCCTATCACCGAAAGTGACAATCCCGTCTGTTGAGTCAGAATTGGTGAGTTCTGCTTCCGACAATTTCTCTTGATTGACTTTAAGTCACAGGGGTCTGTTAGAGTCGTACCGGTACTCAGAATTTTTTATTTTTTTTTGAAAAGAAAGTTTCTCAATCTGACATGCGTGTTCTGGAGTGTTTGCATCTTTGTGCCATATATATATATATAATATCAGGTGGCCGAGCCTTGCTCGGTTAAATAACTAAGAAAGGTAATATACTACTGCTACTGGTGCTACAGCCCAT
>JADKLZ010000166.1:21374141-21384244 GCA_021533235.1 Biomphalaria straminea
AAGAAATATTTTAGTGTTCTAGGGTAAGCCTAGTGACGTAAGCAGAGTTTTTCCCGTTTACGTCACGGAAAACTTTCATTCATAAATTTTCCATTTCATTCATAAATTATTCTAAGATTGAGACATTTTCATATCGAAATAACGGTCGAACTCGAGTTTTCCCGATGTGCCCAATGAGCTGAAAATTTTTTTCTCAATAATATGCAGATACGTTGAAATTTTAAAGAAAATCGTTAGAGCCGTTTTCGAAATAGAAGAAATATATATATATACAAGAATTGCTCGCTTAAGAGTATAGAAATATACAAGAATTGCTCGCTTAAGAGTATTAATATATATATAAATAAATATAAGACTTATGTAACGTAGTTAGGCTAAGAATAAAGTGCAAGAACATTTTTTAACAAACATGGTTACAGAGTCAATGAAATGTTGGAAGATTTTCTATACATTAATACTTTAAAATAATAATAATATTGTAATTTATTGTTCATGGGACGGACAATTGGTCGAAACTCATTCGGCGACTGTTATATTCTTGTAATCTCCCTTGGAACGGATCCTTTAGTGTCTCTTTTTTTTTCCTTTTACTAGTTTTACACCCAACATTTTTAGCTCTCCAAGCATTGTCCGAGTTTGTAAGTTCGTTCAAAGACAAAAGAGTTCTTTTCTCTCTGATCACGTGTTCAAGAGGACGTAACCAGAAACAAAAAATTAGTCTTGCAGAGGTGTTGACTTCCCGTTAAGATAAACAGTTCTTGGATAGTTTTCCGTTAAAAAAGTTTTTATTTACACGTTCACATAAGCATTAAATATATTACTTAATAACAAAAAAAAAGAGTCAGGGTGTCCTTTAGGAACAATTAAAAATTATTTTTAAAACTTATTATTAGATAGAACAGAGCTGGGAATTAGCAGGTTTATGAATTACATTAATTTAAACAAATTTACTGTTTCAATTTAACCAGTGATATTATCTATTTTATGTTCAATTATTTTTCTAAATATTAAATCTAAATAATAAGGATGTACAGATATGTTATTGTGAACAACTTTAATTATACTGCGCCAAACAGGACTTCCGTATTCTGATACTATTATTAAATTAAAGTTATGAGTCTTTTTACTTGTTATTATAGGTAACTTATTTAGAACAATAGCCAAGTTAAGATTAACAGTACATTTACAGTTTGCATTTAACAGGTCTTTCATAGTACTTCTGACATTCTCAAACATTTTACATTGTAGGAACAAATGACTTTCATTGTTCCCATTGTCTGTATGACATAAGGCACATGTGTGTACATTTCTCTTCTTAAACTTAATTGGGGTCATCCCGAAGATTAGTCTGTATGTTATTTCTCTAGTTTTATGTGTAATGTGTTTGCTGTGTAGATTTATGAAGGTATCTCTGAAATGTGTGATATTTAACTCTCTACCCCATTTGATTCTTTTAATTAACATTTCTTTTAATTGTTTCTTAAGGGTTGTATATGTGTCTTTTAATTTACTGTGAATGAGATGTTCGTTGCCAGGGAGTATTCTTGATATGGATCTGTAAAGTGGATGTGTGTTTGCTCCAAAGTAGTGTGGGATGTCATTTTTTATTTTACTTAACCTTAGGCCGTAGTAGTATATTTTAATGGAAAATTGTTTGGTTTCTTGGCTACTTGTCCTATGTATTTTAATCTAAGTGCTTGTATTTTTGTTCTAATGTCCTGTAAATTTATCCCCCTATCTTCTTTGTTTTGTATAAGTGTTGTGTGTTTAATACTTCTAATAGTGTTTTTGAAAATAAAGTTCCTAATGATTGTGTGTATTCTTGATATGAAGGTTGGTGGGGGTTCAGTGATGTTAGCTAGATAAACTATCTTCGGGACGATCAAGTTGTTAACAAGTATTGCTCTACCGAATATGGTAGCTGTTGTGTAATAAAACATTTAGAGTGTGTTTTTAGTTTTCTGTATGATATTCTCCCATTGGTGCTTGTGGTAATATGTTGGGTTGCTTGTCCACGTGATCCCGCATATTTTAATTTCCTCCTCTATTTTTAGGTAAAAGGGGATGTTTGGGGGGATTTTCCATCTGCCCAGTCCCATAATACAGGACTTACTTATGTTGATTTTTGACCCGCTTGCTTTTCTAAATTCAATAAACTTGTCTATGATTATGGCTATCTCTTTCTCTGAGGAGGGGAAAAGGGTGGTATCATCGGCATGCGCCTTAACTTTAACTACGGGTGTTAGGCCTGGGATTTTAATTCCTTTAATCCTGTTATCTAGTTTAATGGTTTCTAACAGGGGTTCTAGACATAGGGTATATGAAAAGGGGGAAAGGGGACAACCTTGCCTAACAGATCTTTTTATTGGGATACTTCTACTAAGGGTTTGATTTATTATGAGTTTGCTTGCTGCTTCTGTGTATACCATTTTATGTATTTTATCAGTCTTCTATCTTGCTCTTGTCGAGTGTTTTGAAAAGGTAGTCATGGTCCACTCTGTCGAAGGCTTTTTCCTGGTCAATAGAAAGGAGGGCTGCTTTCAACTCTTTGTCTTTACAATATTACATAATGTCTCTTAAGGAATGATTCAGTTCGTCGATGTTTTTGTCTGGGTTGCTGCAGTATTGGTTATGTCCTATTAAGTGTGATATGAGGTGTTATTTTTTTTTAAAGTTTATTCAGATAATACATTCGTTTACAGTAACACACAAGACAAACAGGTTAACTTATCCACATCCGGATTACATGCAATTCAATTGAATTCGCACATTGAAACGTGAGAAAATAATAATGTGACATAACATTATTAATTGTCCTAAATTAGGTCCATAGTACTTTGTCTAACACAGATTACATAACTTAACAATTCAAATATGAAAATAATAAATTTTGGCAAATTATCTACAAGGTTTTCCATAATATGTTAAATATATGATAAATGATCGTCTCCCCTTTAAAAAGCCTTTCTCTGTTTTGACAATTTTTGATTTTTTCCCTTGGGAACCAGAACACTACTTCCTTATCACCAAGGTAACAAACATGTCTGATAGAGTCATAGAGAGAATTGGTTTTGGGAAGGCAATGAAACCTCCGGAAATGATCCCTAAATGTGTGAAGAAGGGAAAGCAAGACAGTCCCAGGAAATGATACTCTTAAATTGCAATCTTTTTAGGGGATAGTCTTTTTTTTTTAATTTAATTTATGTACAAATGTTTGTTTCAAATTTGGTAATTACTTCCAAAAATTTTTTCCCTCCCTTTTTTTCTCTTAAATAAAAAATTCTTTATACAGATTATGCTTTTGTTTACAGTAACACACAAAACAAACAGGTTAACTTATACACAGCCTGATTACATACAGTGTGGGCGATATGTTACCGTTTGGCAAGTGTTCCTGCAATGAATCTAATAACATTAAAACATTATGTAACTATACTATTAGTTGTCCTAAATTAGGTCCAACTTATAATGCATAGTATATATATTTTTTCTCTATAAAAGATAGTAAACATTGTTTGTGTGTGAATAAAGTACATAAAAGGTTACATAACTAAACAATTCAAATATGAAAAAATAAGTTATGTCAAAGTATCTCAGAGGTTTTTTTTTTGTTTTTTTTTAAAGTTTATTCAGATAATACTTTTGTTTACAGTAACACATAAGACAAACAGGTTAACATATCCACATCCGGATTACATGCAATTGAATAATATATGTACAGTGAAACGTGAGAAAATAATAATGTAACTTATAACATTATTAATTGTCCTAAATTGGGTCCATAGTACTTTGTATAACAAAGGTTACATGACTTAACAATTCAAATATGAAAAAATAAATTTTGGCAATTATCTACAAGGATTTCCATAATATGTTAAATATATGATAAATGATCTTCTCCCCTTTAAAAAGCCTTTCTCTGTTTTGACAATTTTTGATTGTTTCCCTTGGGAACCTGAGAGAGAGATGAACTCCAAATTGAAAACCAGGGCTGGAAGGATCAGTCCTCCCGTAGAGCCCTGGTGAGAAACTCCTCTGTTTGGCGTAATGCCTTAATGCCTCCATACAGGTTTAGTGAATCTGCAGACAAGGATTCCCGCAGCTCTCGGAGCTGCGGACACTCTTGCAAAATATGCTCCACCGTCTCCACCGACTCTCCACAGTGTCGGCAACGGGCATCAAAATTGGGCCGGAACCGGGCAAAATATGCACCAATAGGACAGTGTCCCGTTCGGCACTGCGCAATTAAAGACTGTTCCGACCGTTTTAGCCTCCACCATGGATCGTCGCGGTCCGGGCGTCGCAAATGCTGCCAGACTCCTCGGGCTTTTTTAGAGTCATCCCAGGATTTCAATCATTTCTCATGCACCCACTCTCGGATAATTGTCGTAGCTTGGTTAAACGTACTTGGGGCTTCGAAAGTGGGCACGGCCAGCGCACCCGCTCTTGCTAAAGCGTCTGCCGTTTCGTTGCCCCCCACGCCGCAGTGTGAGGGCACCCATTGCATAAAGATGACAGCTCCAATAAATAGGCGGATGTTATTTGCGGCGCCTAATGCATCTTCTACCAAAGGTGACTTTCCCCCCAAGCCAGCCAAGGCTTGGAGGCAGGAGCTAGAATCGGTCACTATTACAACAGTAGTCGCAACGGTGTCCTTTTTACGGATTTTTTCCCCTACATGGCGTAGTGCCTCAGTAATCGCCGTGATTTCAGCATCGAAGCTACATGCAGCGAGGCCGCATGCGCCCGACAGCTTGTCTGGGTCGAGGTCCGGGTAACAGATCAAGGCACCATACCCGGCTCTCACGGGGTCCCGCAGTACGGACCCATCTGTATAGCAATAGATGGCATCGGATGGGTACGATTTTAGTGTTTCTGTTGCCATCTGTTTAAGAATTGTCGGGTGTATGTGTCTCTTAGTGCCCCCCTCCAGTCCCGCTAGTGTTAGGTTTATGGGAGGGCTGGGCACACGCCTCCAGGGAGGGCAGGTACTTATCCGACGGATTGGTACCCGGTCGGTGGAGAGTCCAGCTTGCACACTCAAATTACATGCTGTGTGCATAAATGATGTCCGTCGGATCCTGTGTCTTTCTCTCCACTGACTGACTAATATTTGGGTGTGGAGCCCTGGATCGCTCCTTTTATAACGCTCCAGGGCCACTAGTACTGCCCTCTCTTTCTCCTCAGGCCTAGAGGAGGCACGTTGGACATAATTTCAGCAGCGCATGTGGGAGTTGTCCTAAAGGTGCCGGTAATGAACCTTAGTGTCTGAGCCTGTACTTTGTCGAGTGATTCGAGGGCCGTTTTGCTCGCATAGACTTGGATGGGCAGTGAGTATTCTATTTGTGAGCGAACAGCCCCAATGTACAGTGTGCGTAGCATGTCAGCCCGGGCGCCCCACTTGGTGCTGGCCAGCTTTCGTATCAACCCTAACTTCTCCGAGGCCTTCCGTTCTACTTCCTGGATGTGCAAGTGCATTGTCAATTTTCTATCCAGGGTCACCCCTAGATATTTCGGCGTGTTTTCGCATTTGAGTCGCAGCCCACCGAGTTGAAGCTCGAATGGAACCTTGAGAATGTCGATCCCTAGGCTGAACAGGGACCAGGTCGTTTTGGCAACGTTTATCTGAATCTGCCATTTGTTACAGTACGAGGAGATGGTATGGAGGTCCGCTTGAAGTGCTGCCTGTATTTGGTCAGCTCGCTTCCCGGTTGACCAGAGAACAATATCGTCAGCATATAACAGCTTTCGTGTCCGAAGTGAGCTGGGAAAATCGTTCAGAAAGGCCATGAAAAGTGTGCACGATAGGGCAGAGCCCTGCGGTAAGCCATTATGTTGTTGTTTTGACTTACTAAGGGAGTGCTGGGATTGTGTTCGTATGCTCCTCCCAGTTAAAAAGGCCTTAACCCACTGGTAGGTTCGGCCGTGCACACCCATGGCTCGTAACTTTAGATAGAGGCCTTGCTTCCACACTCGGTCGTACGCTTGTGTCAGGTCAAGGTATACTGCGTATGTACTTTCGGCCCTCTGGAACCCGTCGGCCACCTCCTGTACAAATACGTTGACCTGGTCAATCGAGCTCAAGCCTTCTCTAAAACCAGCCTGTTCTGGCGCCAGGATACCGGCACTCTCGAAGGACCACACGAGCCGCTCGTTGACCATCCTTTCAGCCATTTTTGAAATGGTGGACGTCAAGGATATGGGTCTGTAGGACTCAACGCCAGTCGCGTCTTTGCCTTTCTTTAGGATTGGAACAATGGTAGCACAGCGCCAGGCCCTTGGTAGAGTACCCTCTATCCAGGTTCGATTCACAAACTCGAGGAGTTTGTCCCTTGCTCTCCCCCCGAGGTGTTTTAACATCTCGGAGGTAATCCGATCCGGCCCCGGAGCCTTTCTGTTTTTTGACTTAGCAATCGTGCTGTCCAGCTCAGCACGACAGAAGGGCGCATTGCACGTGCTCAGGGTTGCTGGGTCATCCGGCTCCCTCTCCTGCCTTTTCCGTTCTTTGTTGAGGGCCTTGGACGTGGATGACTTCTCTTCGGACCTGCTGATTGAAGCGAAGTGAGAATTCAGCAGGTCGGCCATTTTTGCGACTTTAGAGACCGATTCTCCACTGGGTGACAATAATGGAGCGGGTGTGCGTACCGAACTTGTGGCCTCCAAGTTGCGGAGAAGTCTCCAGGCTTTCGAGGTGTCTTTCAGATCTAACCCAGCACAGGCCGCGTTCCAGTGGTCAGACCGCACTTGTCTGGCCATCTCTCCTGCTTTCTTGCATAGGCGGTTGTACTCGCGCCGGATTTCGGGAGTACCTTTCTTATAAGCTTTTTCCGCGCCCTTTTCCTAGCCGAGACTATTCGGTCTAATTCTCTCGACCAGGCGGGTTTGTGCCTTATGCCGGGAAAGGTCCGGGGGACGTGCCTCTTAGCCGCTCCCAACACTGCTGCTGTTATCTCGCCGTATATGTGGTCGACGGACCCTTCCTCCAATGCGATGGAAGATAGTGCAGCGTCGACATCCGCACTAAACGCTGACCAGTCGGCCTTGGTGTAGCTCCATTTACGTGGGACTTTAGTGGCTACACCTCTGGTCGTGGAGAGAGCAATAGTGATCTCTATGGGGCTATGGTCACTTCCTATATCCTCAAGCACTCTAAATGTGGTTTTGTTGTCTAGGTCAGCTGAGATAAGTGTTAAGTCGGGTCTAGAGAGCGACCCATTGCCAGTGTGCAGTAATGTTGGCGGAGAAGTTTTGTCTTGCAATAAGAATAAATTAGTAGTGTTTAATAGGTCAAGGACTTTTTGGCCTGAGGTGTCAGTTGTGTCATAGCCCCAGGCAGGAGACTTGGCATTGAGATCCCCAGCTACTATGGTAGAGGAAAACAACGAAGTGTCACCACAATTAAGCGAGAGTTCATGTTTCGGCGGGTTATAGACGTTAGTGATCGAGAATTCACGCCCTTTTTTGTGGATAGTGAGGGTGAGGGCGTCGGTGCGCCCGTGTGCCGCAGGGCCTTGGGATTCACTTGTAACTAGGCCGTTTTTTACATATGTGATAATCCCTCGGCACTCTGTGCATTTGCATCTATATGCAGTGTAACCGGTAATGTTACAACTGCGTTTCTTGCCTACCAAAGTCTCCTGCAAGATCGCGACATCTATTGCTCTCTCGTGGAGGAGCTTAGTGAGCTCAAGTATCTTCGGCACAAGGCCGCAGATATTGAGCTGTATGAGTTTAAATTGGGAGCCGCTAAGGGAAGGACTTGCGACTTTCTGTTGTAATAGTCCGGTGTTTTGAGGGCCGGGGGCCCTCGTCTCTATTGATCTTTCAGTCATTTGAGACTGGTGCGGGACATGGTCACCAGTAGGCTGTGGCTGACGGACCACGGCCTGGCTATCATTCTTTCGAGGGAAGAATGAATGCAATGTAGCCTGGGAAGAGGTCTTTTTCCTGGGCGGAACTTTAGCCCATTTTTCGCGGCCTGCCAAGTTCCCCCGAGACGAGGCCGCGGGGCGAGTAGTAGAGGACTTTACGCAACCAGTCCTACCGCCCGCTAACTGGACAACGGAGCCTGTTTGGGTCTACTCGTGCCCGCGTTCACTAATTTTGGTTGTGCTAAACATATTTGTATAGAGGTCAAAGGCCGTTGGCAGCCTTACTTACTGCTCGTGGTGGGAGTGTGTGCATAATGGCCTGCAAGAGGGTCCAACTCTCCTGAGCGGAGGATCCACTCTGCTCATCACTTCCACTGTAGGCATAGAGTTTCCCATAATGGGGAGTGGTGTGACGAAGGTTTCTCGATATCCCCAGTATTAGATCTGTCACTGGGTTCGACGTGATCCTCTACTACAACGTCGGGGGACGGGCTAGATAGAGCCTAGCTCATGGGCGCAAAAGTGCCTCCCGACGCAGCCCGCGAAGGCGCGCCAGTCGGCCCAATTTTGCCCATTAGAGAGACCCGCGAATCGGCCGAGTCCCAGAAGAACCCGACCAACCCTCGAGTTGGTGTCCAGCGCTATCCGCTTTTCGGAGATCCCGTTAGGTCTCTTATCGTTGCCCCGGGGCCCCAGAGGGGGGGGGGCTGGACATTACCCCTTTGATTGACTTTTACACCTGCCGACTGCTCATTCATCAGTGGCAAGCAACCAGCTCTTATTGGCCACCCCTCTAAGGAGCGGGGTGTTCACGCGACAACCACGATGAGGTTGGAGCTGGAATCTACCGCGTCCCTTGGGAACCAGAACACTACTTCCTTATCACCAAGGTAACAAACATGTCTGATAGAGTCATAGAGAGAATAGGTTTTGAGGAGGCAACGAACCCTCCGGAAATGATCCCTAAATGTGTGGAGAAGGGAAAGCAAGACAGTCCCGGGAAATGATACTTTTAAAGTATAAACTTATTAGGGGGTAGTCTTTTTGTTTTAAATTTAATTTATGTACAAATGTTTGTTTCAAATTTGGTAATTACTACCAAACTTACATACAATGTGAGCGATTTGTCTCCGTTCATAAGTACGGCACATGTGACTAATAACATTGAAACATTATGTAACTATACTATTAATTGTCCTAAATTAGGTCCAACTTATAATGCATAGTAAATATATTTTTCCTTTATAAAAGATAGTAAACATTGTTTGTTTGTAAATAAAGTACATAAAAGGTTACATAACTAAACATTTCAAATATGAAAAATAATTTTTGGTAAAGTATCTACAAAGATTTTGACAATGTGTTAAATATGATAAATGATAAATGATCGTCTCCCCTTTATTAAGCCTATCTCTGTTTGACAAACCATAATCGAACTATCTTACACTAACGCAAACAAATTAAACCAACTATCTAACTAAATCTCTACTACTAAACTAGAAATAAACTATATATATATATAAAACCCAACAATAAAGTAGTCTAGATCTACAATATTCTACAACAAACAAATAACACTGAATTAATAGAACTAATTAAAACACCTTAGACCTTACTATTCACTAAGAACTAATTTAAGGCAGCAATAACAACACTAAATCTACTATACGCCTTACTATCACTAAAAACTAACATAAGTCAGCAATCAACAATTCTAGATCTAGGCTATATCTAAAACAGCAGTACTAAATTTGGCAGTAACTATAAACAGCAGCTTCAAGTGACAATACATTCAGTAATAATTATAGCCTGTAACATAACAAGAAAAACTTTAAATACAAAAAAAAAAAAGAATAATAGATTCTATTAGATCTAGACATTCATTGCAGGCATGGGCGCTGACCACTGGTCAACTATTTTTTAAACAGCATGGGACATTACTTTTTATACACCCCAGCCCTGACCTATATAAAAAGCACAGTTATAAAATGTGACACTAGCCTATAAAAATAGAAACATCTACAAAATTAGCTCTAGTCTATAAAATAAAAATACATATACAAAATAGCTCTGGGAGCGCAAGCTCTTATATAGATAAAAATTGAAAATGGAAGTTAAATTATTATCTTAACGTAATTTGTGATATTAATTAAAATACTTCTAAAGTCAAACCTGAGAGTAGACTCTATCTGTGTATTGTCGTTCTAGTTTCAAGAGTCTTACGACACAATA
>JADKLZ010000166.1:21384344-21411843 GCA_021533235.1 Biomphalaria straminea
GAAATAAATTATTTAAATGCCTAGACCGAGTGATACCTTAAGTGGGCAAAATTTATTTTTGTCACACAGAGGCACCTTGCTGCTGCTGTATCGAAGCTTAATCCGATCTAAGTTGGATTATGGATCCATGATATATGGAGCAGCAAGGAAGTCTTATCTGAAAATACTCGAACCAATCCAAAATGCTGCCCTGCGTCTCTGTCTCGGCGCGTTCCGCACGTCACCAATTCCAAGTCTACATGTGGTGGCTGGAGAGCTCCCCATGGACATGCAATGCAGTACATAATAAAGCTAAAAGCCAACCCCACGAACCCTGCTTTTACCCCGTATTCTATCCTACAGATGCTGAACTATACATTCGAAGGCCTAACGTTATACAGCCGTTAGGCCTTCGAATGAGAGAATCCATCCAAAATTTAACCCCACCCATTGACCAAATTTCTAAAATAGAAACCCCACAAAATCCTCCTTGGCTAACTAATAAACCCAAATTAAATTTATCCCTCCTTAATTTTAAAAAAGAAAACACAGACCCAAGCCTATTACAAGTCCACTTTAGGGAACTGCAGGAGAGCTACGGAGATTGTGGCACCATCTACACTGACGGATCCAAAATGGATGGAAAGGTCGCGTGTGCCTGCTCCTTTCGGAGCAAAACAATCTCCCGTAGACTCCCTGATGGATGCTCCATCTTTACGTCCGAATAGCATGCACTGTCGCTTGCACTTATGGCTGTTAAAGCATCAGAAAGGAGAAAATTTATAATCTGCTCTGACTCCAAATCTGCATTGCAAGCTTTGGGGCGGATGAAGACTGACATTCCATTGGTACATAAATGCCTAAATCTGTTGGACCAAATAACAGCCAACCATAGGGATGTCACCTTCATCTGGGCCCCCTTCATGTAGGCATAGAGGGAAACGAAGCCGCGGACAGAGAAGCAAAGAGAGCCCTAAACCAAACAGCGTCCTGAACCCACATTCGCTACTCGGACCTGAGACAAAGTATTGCCTCTGCCTTCTATCGAAAGTGGCAGGACCGATGGGAGGCTGAAGTAAGACTCACAACAAACTCAGGCAGATTGTGGCGGATGTCTGGTGGCGGCCCACATCTAAGAGTCTGACAAGGCGTGGTAGCACGACCATGTCTAAACTCAGGATTGGCCACACCTACATCACGCACTCTTTTGTGCTGAAGAGAGAGGAGCCCCCACTTTGTTAGTATTGTGATTCTCGCCTCACAGTGGAACATATCCTCATTGACTGGGCTTTATCAGGGAGGTGGGGTTGTCTGCGAGGATCTGATTTGTGAGTCTGTAGACACGTACTATTTACACTAGATTTTTATCAAATATTTAAATATTTACCTGTACTATTTTAACTGTAAATTGACCTTGATTTTAATGAGTTAGTTGTATGGACCTTGACCTTTTTATAGAGGGCACGACATGGCCTATACTGTGCCGATGTGCCTAAAACTAAAACTGAACTAATCCGGTGGCGGCCCACATCTAAGGGTCTGACAAGGCGTGGTAGCACTACCATGTCTAACTTAGGATTGGCCACACCTACATCACACACTCTTTTGTGCTGAAGAGAGAGGAGCCCCCACTTTGTGAATGTTGTGACTCTCGCCTCACTGTGGAACATATCCTTATTGACTGCCCCAGATACCAGGATGTCAGGGAAAAATATTTTAGAACTATTGACTTACAAACACTGTTCGATAGTGTCGACCCTGGGAAGGTACTGGGCTTTATCCGGGAGGTGGGGTTGTCTTCGAGGATCTAATTTGTGAGTTCGTGAACCTGTACTATTTACTCCAGATTTTTATCAAATTATTAAATTTTTACTTCTTTTACTATTTTAACTATGAACAGACCTTGATTTTAATTATTTAATTGTTTAGCATTTTGCCCTTGTTTGGTAAAGGGAGAGTAGTCCTTAAGGGACTGTGGGCACGACATGGCCTAAATTGTGCCGATGTGCCTAAAATCAAAACAATCAAACAACCAAATTAAATTGAAGACTGACATTCCAACGGTACATAAGTGCCTAAAGCTGTTGGACCAAATAACAGCCAGCCATAGGGATGTCACCTTGATCTGGGTCCTCTCCCATGTGGGCATATAGGGAAACGAAGCCGCAGACAGAAAAGCAAAGAGAGCCCTAAATCAAGCAGTGTCAGGAATCCAAATTCCCTGCTCGGACCTGAGACAAAGTATTGCCTCTGCCTTCTATCGAAAGTGGCAGGACCGATGGGAGGCTGAAGTAAGACTCACAACAAACTCAGGCAGATTGTGGCGGATGTCGAGTGGCGGCCCAAATTTAAGGGTCTGACAAGGCTTGGTAGCACGATCATGTTTAGACTAAGGATTGGCCACACATACATCACACACTCTTTTGTGCTGAAGAGAGTGGAGTCTTCACTTTGTAAGTATTGTGACTCTCGCCTCACCGTGGAACATATCCTTATTGACTGCCCCAGATACCAGGATGTCAGGGAGAAATCTTTTAGAGCCACTAACTTACAAACACTATTATATAATGTTGACCGTGGGAAGGTACTGGGCTTTATCCGGGAAGTGGGGTTGTCTACGAAGATATGATTTCTGAATTAGTGAACATATCTATATATATATTCCTCTAAGTAAGAGGTCAAACAACAACATGCAAGCAACAACATGCAAGCAACAAGTAAATAGGGAAGATCCCATGGCGTACGCACGCGGTGTGAATGGACCCAATCCGCACTATTTCATTCACAAAATAGCATAGACATAAATAAATATAGACTGGAAAAAGGAAGTAACTTCGTGTAACTTGAAAACACATGTATATATATCTACTTTTGAATTATGATTTCTAAATTATGACAAATTTAAAAATTGCACGATCTTCTGTCTTAGAGATTAAACACAATTTATAGATTCTAGACATAAAATGAAGTACAATGCACAAATATTTGTTTCATAAAACTCTCTTATGAATTTGTGTAGTGAATGGAAGGGAGGTTAAAAAAGTGGAAGCCGGAAGAGATTATATTGTGTCGTAAGACTCTTTGAAACTAATCTAGATCGACATTTAATAATTTCCGGAGATTTCCAGGACTTTTTCGTAGGCCTATATTTAATAACATTTCATGAGATTTCCAGGGGCTTCTGGTAAATCAAGTCCAAGAGGCCACGGGAAATCTGTTATATGCTATAAAATGGTTTAATTTAATAATTTATACACCTAAAAATTAGCATGGGTCCATAGACATAAATAAATATAGACTGGAAAAAGAAATTAACTTTGTGTAACTTAATTTAATGATTTACACACCTAAAAGATTAGCATAGGTCCAATGAAAGTGCGGGACCCACTGCGGTCGCATATTTGGTCGTCAAGAAGCCGCGGGAAATCTGTTATATGTTATAAAATGGTTCAATTTAAAAATTTATATACCTAAAAATTAGCACGGGTCCAAAGAAAGTGCGGGACCCACTGTGGTCGCATATGTTGCAGTGCCTAAGGCCTGCCCTGGAAAATAGCGGCGTATGCTATGCCGCCGGTCGACTAGTACTATTTACATTAGCTTTTTACCAAATTATTAAATTGTTACTACCTTTACTATTTTAACTGTGAATAGACCTTGATTTTAATGATTTAACTGCATAGAATCTAGCCCTTGTTATGTAGAGGGAAAGTAGTCCTTAAGGGACTGCGGGCACGACATGGCCTAAACTTTGCCGATGTGCCAAAAATCCAAATCAAATCAAACCAGCGTCTCTGAAGGATATCTACTTCAATGGGGTGCCACAATTCCTCATTTGAGATTTCTTCTGGCCAGCGGATCATAAGGATCTTTCTCAGGCAGGTATTGAATATCTGGATTTTTTTGATGGTGGTGATGGTGGTTCTCCAGGTCTCTGCTCCATAAAGTAGTATGGCTTTACAATGGTGTTAAAGAGCCTAATCTTGGTGGTAGTGCTTAATTCCCTAGATCCCCAGGTGATCTTCAGCTGATGGAAGGCTGCTCGAGGTTTACCAATGCGGGTTCTGACATCTGCATTATTTCCTCCATGGTGATCTATGATACTGCCGAGATAGGTGAAGCTTTCCACCTCTTTCAGCGCCTCACCTTGGACTGTAATGGGTGTGTTGTTGGATGCCTTTATCTTGAACACCTGCATTTCCCTCTGTTTATGGTGGGTCCCTTTCTAGCATAATTGTCTGCAACAACATTTATCTTTTCCTGCATCTGCTGCTGTGTGTGACAAAGAAGAGCTAAGTCATCTGCAAAGTCGAGGTAACCTAACTGTTTCCACAGTGTCCACTGTATACCTTTCCGCTTCTGGTCAGTTGCTGTCTTCATGACCCAATCTATGGCTAGTAGAAATAAGAAGAGAGAGAGAGAGTAAACATCATTGTGTCACTCCTGTTTGGACTTCAAACGCCTCTGTCAGTTGTCTGCCATGCGCTACTCTGCAAGTCATTCCCTCATATGACTTGTTGATGATATTAGTAATTTTTTCAGGCACTCCATAGTGTCTCAAAAGTCTCCAGAGGATCTGTCTGTCCACACTGTCAAAAGCCTTCTCATCTAATATATAAAAGGAAAACAAAGGTGTATGTATGTATGTATGTCCCCGTATAGCAATCAAAACGGTTACACCGATCCTGATAAAACTTGGCAGAAATGTTCCTTGGGTACTAACTTAGACCTAAATGTATGTATTGTAACCCTAAAACAAACTTAAGACCCTCAAAAAAAAATAAAGTTGACCAACTCTATTACAGCTATAGGTCTAGGCTTTGTTTAGAATGTCGACTTGAGAAAAGATCGAAAGGATTTAGATCTAGATCTAATTTTAAGAAATACATGTTGCACTTATTGATTTATAGTTTAACGCATGAAAATACAAAATATAGTCTAATGATTTTATTATTTAACAAAATTAAAGTTCGAATTTGTGTTTCAAAAAGGATTTTTACATAAATTCGTTCTTTGTATATGCGAATATAAATATCCTGTTGAACATACTTTCATTAGACATTACCGAAATGTTACACATCTCTCTATTCCTAGATCTAGGTCAATCTAGGTCTAGGTCTAAAACTGTATATCAACTCCAAGATGATAGAACTTCTCTTCGCAAAGATAGTTTTAAGCTTTAACACATAAGCATACTAATTATAGTCCATTCATTTCATATTTTAATCAAATTAACATTGAATTTTGTTTTCTAAAGCATTTTTTTACATGAATGCAACTATTACCTATTATCGCGTAAATTCAGGTCAAGTTTCTATTTATAGCTCCATTCATGATTTCTTTTGTAACGTGAATTCACGCATTCGCTTTACTTTAAACATTATTATTTTCTTTAATTGTTTCTAATGCACAATATCACTGACTACATCAGCAATACGCAAATTAAGACCTGCGGGCAGCGGGTAATATCTGTGTAGTAGTCTATAAAACTGAGTAGAGAGGGGAGTTCCATTCCATGGACTGTTCCAAAATTATGCGCAGTGTTGGTATCTGAGCTGTGCAAGATCTTTCCTTTTGAAAGCCGGCTTGTTGGTCACGGAGATGTGGGTCTACAGCATCTTTTATTCGGTTTAACAGAATGCGCTTAAGCACTTTCCCTGGAATGTACTATCCCTCGCTAGGTGGATCGGGAACTAAGATCACCTTTCTTTAGGAGTTTGATGAGGTAGCCATCCTTCTATTCTGGTGGCAATTCTTCTTTTCCCAATTTCTTGCAGAAGAGAGGGTAGAGTAACTTCACACGGGTATCAATGTCTGCCTTTAGTGCTGGGAAGCTGTCAGGTCCTGCAGATTTGCCATTCTTCGATTGTTTAATTGCGCTGCGAATTTCTTCCTTGGTGGGTGCACAGCACTTGGTAGGTAGGTCTCTTGTAGCTGACGGTATCTCTGGTGGATTTCCAGGAGTAGGTCTGTTAAGAAGCTCCTGGAAATGCTCAATCCATCTTTTTTTGTCCTTCTTTACCTGTTATCACGTCACCATTTTTGTCCTTTACTGGTATTTCTGACTGCAAATGTTCCATATGAACATAGATGACTGAGTACAGGTCTTGGTGCTGTTCTGAAGGGCTGCTTTTTCTGCTTCTTTTGCCAGTGCTTCAATATAGTTTCGCTTGTTTGTTCTGATGCTACGCTTGACATTTCTATCTATTTTAGCTTATTCTTTTTGTGCTTTTCCTTTTGCTGCCTGTAATGAAACAACAAATAATAGTATATCAATAACATGGCTTTATTCGACAAAATTAGACTACAGTAAACAGTAGATGAGACCAGCACGTCTCACACATAAAACGGATGCCGTAATATCAACACACACGCACTGGACATCAAACACACATACACACTGGCCATGACCTTCCGTCACGCTGGACGCACGCAGAAAGTGAACAACTCAGTTACACTACACTGCCCTTGTTTTACTGTTATTCACGCCTGCTTTCTTCTCTCTTCTTTCCTTGATCTTTTGAAGAATTTCTGATGAAATTCACTCCTTGTGGGTGTACGACTTAGGACCAAGAATTTCTAGGCATGTGGAGGTTACTGTTTCTTTAACTTTCTACCATGTCTGTTCTACTGTCTCCTCTTCTATCAGCACTTCTAGGAGCTTGAACTTGTTAGATAATGTGACTTTGAACTCTTCCTGTTTTTTGTAGTCTTTCAGCGCACTAGTAACGTAGTGTTGGCGTTGGCTGGGTCCACCTGTCCAAGTCCTCTTCAGCTTCAGTTTCACTTGAGCGCACAGAAGATGATGATCTTAAGAAAAATCTGCTCCTCGTCTTACACGTACATCCTGAAGAGATCGACGGAACGTCTTCACAATACAGACATGGTCTATTTGGTTCTCTGTTGATAGATCTGGTAGATCCATGTTGCTTTGTGTATTCGTTTGTGTGGGAAGACTGTTCCCCCAATCACTAATTGGCTTGTGGCACACATGTCCGCAAATCTCTCTCCATTTTCATTAATCTCCCCTAATCCATGTTTTCTCATGATCTCTTCATATCCTTTGTTGTTATTGCCAACCATATCATTGATATCGCCCATTATGATGATGATGTTTCTTTTTGGTCTGTCATGACAGACCAAAAAAAGCAAATTACACACTCAAAATTCTATGAGTGTTGCCAAGCCAAGTGGGTTTTGACTTTAAACCCTTTAAAAGTTAAAAACCACTCCTGAAGGTTTTGAGCTTAAATACCCCCAAATAGAGAGTTTTAAGGTTGAAGACCTCTCTATTCAATTTTATTCTAAAGCAAACTACAGTCGCCAAATTATATAACCGTAGCAAATGGGGTTTTGAATTTTACAGAAAAACAAACTCTCCAGATTTTTTAGTTTACCCCCCCCCCTAAATGATTTTGACGGTAAAACTTCCCTTTTTTAATTAGAAATCTAAATCAAACTACAGTCACCTAATTCCAATCGCGTAGCCATAGAGGTTTCACATTTCTACCAGTGGCTGGGCTCCATTAACAATGTGCAGGGAATAGTCATCTGCCGAAATTGATAAAGTCTAAATGTGGCTCAACAAAGATGGCTAGGCAGATTTTAGGAGTCAGTTATAATATAGAAATAGGGTCTCAATCTAGGAAATCGTATGCCAAACTGAGAGTCGACCCCTTATATATGTTTTATACTGATAACAATGTCTTGTTACCAAAAACTTTAGTAAATTAAAATTTGTCTTTTTTTAAATGTCATTGACAGGCTTCCAAAATAAAATGTTTGTCAATCTCAGTGTTGTACTCAATAATAACAATCCGTGTTACATTCTAAGCTTTATTTCACTGAATGACAAACAACTACACACATAGTAGAAATCACATCACGAAATACGAAATAAGGTCCGTACACAGGATAACAAATGTAAACAAACACTAAGGGGTGACAATCCAAATTAGTAAATTCACAACATTCACCCCACGTTTAAATTTATACATATAACACAACCACATATAGTCAAGGCAAAATAAAGATAATGAAAATATACACATCTAAATACATTAGTTTGCTAAACCCTGTAGTTGGGTTTTGATCGTCTCTCTCTCAGGTTGTAACGGTAGCCAGGATTGGCACCATCATTAACAGCACCAACAATGTCATTTGGTGCTTCGATGTTCGGGGCTTCAACCGAGTCCACACGAGGGTTCGGAACAGAGCTCTCTGCGTTGCTTTCTGCGCAGCCCTGAAGCGAGGGTGTAGCGTCCCCAGATGAACCGTCGCTCAACACAGGTCGTCTCACATTTTCTGTGAAACAGTCTTTTTCTTTTGGGGCCAAATATCTTAGAGAAACTGTTTCCTCTCGGCCCGTAGGTGTTCTTATCAGGGCGTATTGAGGGTTGCTGTCCACAAGCTCTACCTCCTCTGTTAATGGGTCATACTTTGATGATCTATTGTGTCTTTTTAATAACACGGGGCCAGGAGTTGTTAGCCAAGTTGGAAGGGATGTTCCAGAAGTACTTCTGCGATAGAATCCAAAGAGTCTCTCGTGTGGGGTTTTATTTGTCGCCGTACACAAAAGTGACCGTATTGAGTGCAACGCGTCTTGCAACACAAGTTCCCACTGAGACGTACTAAAGTCCTGGGAGTGTAAAGCTAAGGTTATAGTTTTCCAAAGAGTACTGTTAAGTTTCTCTATTTGCCCATTCCCTCTGGCATTGTAAGCCGTGGTCCTGCTCGTAGCAACTCCTCTTTCATTGAGATACTTCTGTATTTCAACAGACATAAATGAAGTACCTCTGTCGGTATGGACATAGGAGGGTAGCCCGAATAAGGCGAACAACTCATTTAGGCATTTAATAACAGTAGCAGATGACATGTCAGGACACGCAAAGGCAAAAGGGAACCTCGAGAATTCGTCGATCATGGTAAGCAGGTATTTATTGCGTGAGTTGGAAGGGAGAGGCCCCTTAAAGTCCATACTTATTCTTTCGAATGGCTGAGTGGCTTTGATTAATTGTCCTATTGGTGGCCTAAAAAATCGAGGTTTAAGTTCAGCACATGACTGGCACTGGTTGATCACTGTTCTGACGTCATCGATGGAAAAAGGTAAATTTTTTGATCTCACAAAGTGTAGCAGTCTTGTTACACCAGGGTGACACAAACTGTTGTGGAGTAATTTTAAGTCGTTACGTGACATTGTGGATAAGAAGCGATTTCTGCTGAAAGTGTCTGCGGCAGTGTTCTGTGCACCTGGTCTGTAAACGACGTCGTAATGGAAGCAGGATAGCTCTAACCTCCACCTTTGTATCTTCTAATTCTTGATCTTGCTTTTATTTTGTCTAGAATACATAAAGGACACGGATCTCTGATCTGTGACAAGGGTAAAGTGTCTTCCGACAAGAAAATGTTTCCACTTTCTCAACGATTCTACTATTGCGTACGCTTCTTTTTCCACCGAAGAGTGCCTTCTTTCGCTTCTCGACAGTGTCCGGGAAAAGAAAGCCACAGGCCGACCATCTTGATTAAGTGTAGCTGCTATAGCTATGTCAGAAGCATCTGTCTCCACCGTCAGCGGGCGAGTGTAATCTATGGTATACACGGCGGATTCCTCGAGCTCGTCTTTTAGGTCCTGGAATGCTTGTTTGACCTCCCCAGGGACAGGAAATTGTTTATTTCTGGCTAAGAGGCTGATTTTGTCTGAGAAGTTAGGAATCCATAGCGAATAATAAGCCAGCAGGCCCACTATTCGTTTCTGCTCTCGCATGTTCGACGGAGCATTTAATTCCCGCAAGGCTCTGAATCTTTCAGGGTCAGGCTTGAGCTGACCTTTAGTTATTTCGTATCCCAGCAGTCTGACGCTATGTGTTCCGATCTCACTTTTAGCTTCATTGAAGATAATACCGTACTTCTGAGCTACTATGAAGAATCTCTGCAGGTTTTTATCATGAGATTCGGTATCATTTCCACAGATGGTCACAGTGTCCACATAGGCGAATGTATTTTCTAGTTGTTCGTCTTCTATTATTCTATCTATGGTTCGCTGGAAACAAGCCACTCCATTTGTAACTCCAAATGGAATTCTTCGAAACTGGTAAAGTCTACCCCCAGCCTCGAAAGCTGTAAATGGCCTTTCTTCCTTTTTAATCGGGATCTGATGATAAGCATTCTTGAGGTCCAGAGTGCTGAAGACAGAAAATTGTGATATCTTCTCTGCTAATTCATCCATTCTTGGCATGGGATAGGCGTCTAGCAGCGTAAATCTGTTGATTGTCTGACTATAGTCAATAACCATACGTCTTTTGTGCCTTTCATTGCCTGTTATTAGAACCTGTGCCCGCCAGGGGGACTTTGAAGGTTCTATTACTTCTTCTTTTAGTAGTCTCTGAATCTCAGCATTAATAAACTTTGAGTCCTGTAGTGAGTGCCTGCGTGACTTAGTTGCCACTGGAGTGCAGTTTGGAGATAAGTTACTAAAAAGACTAGGCGCCTCTACTTTAGCTGGTTTAAGGGTGTAAACACAGTGGTGGTCTCTTTCCACTAAATGGAATCTGTAGATTCTCGTGTAAGCTTATGAAATCCAAGCCTAGAATTATATCTGAACACAATCCATCTAAAAGTGACAGTTTTATATTTTCATATGTTTCATCTTTGAGTTGAATGGTAGCAAAGATATGGCCTTCAGTAACTCGAGAAAGGTGAGTAGAAGCCATAAATATTCTGTCCACGGAGGTTTTTATAGGCCACTTGTGACTCCTGGCAACTTGGGCTGATACGTAACTCTCACAGCTTCCAGTGTCTATCAAGGCTTTAAGTGGCACCCCATTGAGAAGAATCAAGGAAGTTGATTTTCCTAGTCCTACAGAGTGCAACGTAGCGAGGGCAAAAGCTGTAGATTTTCTTGATTTACAGGACCTCTGGAAATGTCCCTTCTTGCCACATAGATTACATGTTGCTTCACGTGCGGGGCACTCATTACGAGGGTGTCTTCCTCTACCACAGAAGTAGCACTTGCTATATAAAGCGCTAACCTCATGTTTTGCTTGATTTGAATTGATCGGGGCTCTTGGATCAGGCAAATTAGGAGCGACAGAATCCGCAGGGTGTTCTCATACAGCATTTGTAGTAGCACAACTAGTCGTTTCTAATTGCGACTCGTACAGCAACGAGTGTTGATAGGCGTGTTCCAGTACTCTGGCTTCCTCAAATGCATCCTTTAACTTAAGATCAGTTTTTTCTAGGAGGCGTTTTCTGATACTGTTGGATGCAATTCCTGTAATGAATGCATCCCGTATGGATTCATCACGATGTTGCTCTGCTGTTACGGCTTTGAAATTACAATCCTTCGAGAGAGTGCGGAGTTTTTGCAGAAAAGTGTCAACGCTTTGACCCATCTCTTGTTTGCATGTGGCTAACTTATGCCTTGCAAAGACCTCGTTAGTGGGCTGCACGTAAATGTTAATTAGTGACTGGACAGCTTCCTCATAAGTTTCCTTGTCGCTGATTAATTGGTAAACTGAAGGTGAGATGTAATTTATAAGTAGTTTCTTGTTATCTACATTTCCTATCGTAACTACTGACAGAAAGTTTTTAAATGTTGCATACCAATGCAGCCACTTTTCTTGTGCTTGAGGTGCAGTAGGTTCCACATCGAATCTCTCCGGCCGTAGTAGTCTATCCATGTTTAGACAGATTCAGTGAAATAAATTGTTGTACTCAATAATAACAATCCGTGTTACATTCTAAGGTTTATTTCAATGAATGACAAACAACTACACACATAGTAGAAATCACATCACGAAATACGAAATAAGGTCAGTACACAGGATAACAAATTTAAACAAACACTAAGGGGTGACAATCCAAATTAGCAAATTCACAACACTCAGAAAGAATGATATTGTACTAAGTTTTAGTGTCTTTGTTTGCAGAGACTTGCTGAGTTAGAAGATTCACTGCATAGAACAGAAGAAGCAAAAGCAGATGCAGAACTTAGAAGCAGTAAAAATCAGGAATTACAAAATAGACTTGACAGTGCTGAGAATGAAGCCAAACAACTCAAACAGATTGTGAAGGAAAATCAAATTAAAATGGAGGTAATGTATCTTATCTATCATAGAGTCCACCCAACTCTAATGGGTACCTGACTTTAGTTTTGGAAAAGTAAAAGCAGTTGGTCGTTGTGCTGACCACATGAAACCCTGTTCTTTTACTGTTAGACCTTAACATCATCTGCCCCATAGATCATAATGTTTGAAAAGGAAAACTTTACTTTTTTAAATGATAAAAGCTAATTCTAGGTAAAATGTCCATAAATATTCACCTATACGTAAATTGAAATACCCCTAGAAGAAAAAAAACTATTAATAAATGACAATTAAATGCATATTTTCATTTATAAATATGAATCATTTTGAATAAGCTGTTTAACAAAGATTATTACACGAGTCCCAATTCACAGGCAGTCACTGTCATATTGCTATTCTAATTTTAATATCTCAATATTTGTTTGTGAATTATAAATTGTAACTAGCAGAAACAAGTAAAAGCCTACATTTTAGATACTGGGCCTTGTTTTAACTATTATAAAACAACTAGTCCACCGGCGGCATAGCATACGCCGCTATTTTGCAGGACAGGCCTTAGGCACTGCAACAAATGCGACCGCAGTGGGTCCCGCACTTTCTTTGGAGCCGTGCTAATTTTTAGGTGTATAACTTATTAAATTAAACCATTTTAGAACATATAACAGATTTCCCACGGCCTCTTAATTTACCAGGAGTTCCTTGAAATTGCAAAATATACGAAAAAATCCCGTAAATCTCCGGAAATTATTAAAATGAAAGGCAATATTAGGCAATATAAAGGAGCAAAATCAAAACAAATCTATTGAAAAAATCAACTATTTGAATGACACCAGATATTGATGTGTGTAAAAAAAATACACACATAAATATAGTCAGGTGTATAGAATGTATAAATAAAGAGAAAGATTTCTTGTTCTCCCCCCCCTCCTTTTTTTTCTGAGCCGTGCGCTCTTTAGCCCCTCCCCCCCTTTCGTTACAACAGAATAGATTACTCCCCCTCCCCCTTTTAAATTAAATCATTTTATAACATATAACTATAGAACTATATAGAACTTCTCTTCGCAAAGATAATTTTATGCTTTAGCACATGAACATACTAATTATAGTCCATTCATTTCATATTTTAATCAAATTAACGTTCAAATGTGTTTTTCTAAGCATTGTTACATGAGTGCAACTCTATTCTTAATATCGCGTAAATTAAGGTCAATTAAATTTTTTTAGCTCCATTCATAGAATTTTTTATTCATAAATTCACGCAATCGGCTTTACTTATAACAAGTAAATGGGAAGATCCCATGGCGCAGCATGGTGTGAATGGAAAATGATGTATCCAAATCCGCACTATTTTACTTCACAAAATAGCATAGCATATATTTTTAGCGGCCCCCCGTAAGGGGAAAAGCCGCTATTAGGTTTGTGCAAAATGTCCGTCTGTCACACTCAGGGCGCCAAAACTAGAAGAGATACGAAAAATATTATTTCACCATTAAATGCGGTTTGAAAAGTTTAGGTGCAACGGCTACTTATAGTTTTCTAAAAGCAAACGGTTTAGTTTATAAAATTAATTATGCAAGCGATTTTTAGCGGCCTCCGAAAGGGGAAAAGACGCTATAAGTTTTGTGTGGCCAGTCTGTCCGTCTGTCTGTCTGTCTGTCTGTCTGTCTTTCTGTCTGTCCGTCCGTCCCGTTTAGTGCTCAGAAAGTAGAAGAGATAATGAAAATCTGACATCACGATAATATAGATCATTCAAAGTTCTGATGCAACGGCTACTTTTTTTTCTAAAAGCTCAAAATCTAATTTTTAAAAATATTTTATGCAACAGTATTTAAAGAGAAAAAATCTAATTAGTATGCAAAATAAATGAAACCTAATTTAATACAATTAATACTCTAACATAATGCAAAAGATTTCACGTTTTATTTTGTTCTAACCTAAGAGTATTCACTATTTAAGTAATTTACTCATTAAAGAGGTGTGGCAGTTGCCTTGAACATCAGCTTTACAAGGCAAACGTTGAGAGATCAAAGCACGGAAGATGTATATTTTGACCGCTTGGGCATTAAATAAGATCTGTCCTTTACCTTTGATATATTTTTTTTAATAAACTTTTAGCAGCGACTTTCGTGTACTAGCGTAAAGCCCGGACATGACATGATTCTAAACTAATTTCTTAAACTTTTTAAAAAATCACATTTAAAAAAAAATGTTTTTTATTGCCAACATTAGAATGAAAGAAGCATATTTTTGAGCGTTTTAACTGTTTGTTGGTCTGTCCGTCACGGTTAGATAAAAAAAAACTAAAGGCTTTTGAAAATAATATTTAACCTTTACTTTTTATTCAGAAATATTGCGATAGTTTAAAATATCTATAATAGATTGTTCCGGATGTTTATGTCTAGATCTACATTGAAATGTTATAATAAACTAAAACTAATCTTCTATTTTTAAATTTAATATTGCATTCATTCTATTGATTATCTAGGCTTTTTATTTTAATTTTACCTAAATTTTATCTAAATTACATCCAAATTATTAATAATAATTAATAATAAGATATATATTAAGATTGCTAAATCAGAAGTTTAGTTTATGTACATCTACATCTCTACAGATCAATGCTGAAAGATTATTTAAAATCGCTCGTGTGACATATTGTATATATCAGGCTATTAGTTTGTAACCAGTTAGCATGCTGAACTGATTATCTCGACGCTCCCGGGTTATGTGTCTGTTTGTTTTACATGTTTCGATTGTTTCTTCAGAGTTAAAGATAGTTTACTTCCTATTTCAAACCTTCCACAGGAGGGGATGGGTGCATGCAGTAATTGAGCCAGGGACCAACGATAAATCCGAACTACAGTCTAGTGCGGAAACACCAAGATAAGGCAGGTTTATACCCTGCTCGCCATCCTCCGTCATTTAGCGAGAAGTTAATTATTTTCAACTTTGAAGGAACATCCGAAACATCTTGCGAATAGGCGGATCTGACAGGGATCCGACTCCGACGGGGGCCGCCTCTGAGTTTGTGTATCACACAAACTCTCTTTGTAATCTTGTTTAATAACAAAACACCAATTCTCAAACAATTACGTAAATGTAAGGGAGGAAATGATACAATAAGAAATGCTCTTGGCATGTAGATATCACGCACATTGTTTAAAATAAACTTTTAGCGCAAAGCATGACATGATTCTAAACTAATTTCTTAAACTTTAAAAAAAATCAGATTTTAAAAAAAAATTGTTTTTGCCCCCATTAGAATGAAAGAAGCATATTTTTGTGCGTTTTGTCTGTTGGTTGGTCTGTCCGTCACGGTTAGATAAAAAAAAAACACTAAAGGCTTTTGAAAATATGATTTAACCTTCACTGTTCCTTCAGAAATATTGCGACAGTTTAAGTATCTATAATAGATTGTTCAGGATGTTTATGTCTAGATCTACATTGAAATGTTATAATAAACTAAAACTAATCTTCTATTTTGAAATTTAATATTGCATTCATTCTATTGATTATCTGGGCTTTTTTTTTTTAATTTTACGTAAATTTTATCTAAATTACATCCAAATTATTAATAATAATAATTAATAAGATATATATTACGAGTGCCAAATCAGAAGTTTAGTTTATGTAGATCTACATCTCTGCAGATCAATGCTGAAAGATTATTTAAAATCGCTCGTGTGACATATTGTATATATCAGGCTATTAGTTTGTAACCAGTTTGTTATTAAGTTAAGAGCAATGCCTTGTCGTGCGGTTAGCGTGCTGAACTGATTATCTCGACGCTCCCGGGTTATGTGTCTGTTTGTTTTACATGTTTCGAATGTTTCTTCAGAATTAAAGATAGCTTACTTCCTAGTCCAAACCTTCCGCAGGAGGGGATGGGAGCATGCAGGAATTGAGCCAGGGACCAACGATAAATCCGAACTATAGTCTAGTGCGGAAACATCAAGATAAGGCAGGTTTATACCTTGCTCGCCATCCTCCGTCGTCCAGCGAGAAGTTAATTATTTTCAACTTAGAATGAACATCCGAAACATCTTGCGAATAGGCGGATCTGATAGGGATCCGACTCCGACCGTAATCTTATTTTTTTTTCTACTTTACTTTAACTTCACCCCCAGTTACCTATCCCTTAGTCTGGTGGACCGTTGGGACACCAAGCAAGACTCGTAGAACATCTTTCTCCATTCCTCTCTATCCTTTGCCCTGTTTAAAACATCTTGCAACGGTAGGCCTGTCCATTCTTTAATGTTGTCTTCCCACCGCTTTCTCTGTCTGCCTCTTCTTCTTTTTCCTGGTACTGTTCCCTGGAGGAAGATCTTTGCGAATCCGGAAGATCTTGTTACATGGCCATACATTTTAAGCTTTCGTTTCTTCAGAGTAGTTAGCAGGTCATCATGGGGTCCGATCGCTGCAGTAACCCTGTCTCTAATCTCTTGATTTTGTGATGCGGTCTTTCAATGTGATGCCTAGGATCCTTATGTAGCATCTCAATTCCATTGCTAGGATCCTCCTCTCTAGCTCTGCAGTCAGCGTCCAAGACTCACAAGCATATAGAAATGTGGCCAAGACCAGGGAGCGCATCAGTCTGATTTTGGTGCCGAGGGCTAAGCCTTTGTCTTTCCATATTAACTTAAGTTTAGAAAGGGCTGCTGTGGACTGTGCTATTCGGACCATTAGTTCGTACTTTGTTCCCTCATCCGAGACAATAGCTCCGAGGTATTTAAAGCTGCTAACGCTAGTTAGCTTTTCGCCTCCAATACTGATTACCTTTGTAAAGCCCTGTTGACTATTGGTCATAATTTGTTTGTTTTTTTCTGCATTTATTTGCATGCCATAAGCTGCTGAAGTCTTGTCAATGCGCATCACTAGGTAGGCTAGTTCGTCTTCTGTCCCTGCTAGGCCATCAATGTCATCTGCGAAGCGCAAGTTTGTAACTTTTCTTCCTCCAATGCTTATAGTACCTTCAAATCCTTCGAGAGCATCTTCCATTATTCTTTCAAGAAGATATTAAAGAGTTTTGGTGAAAGGAGGCAGCCTTGTCTTACTCCAACTGTGTTTTTGAACCGTTCCCCAATATTGTTGTTGAAGTACACCGCACTGGTAGCATCATTGTATAGGTTCTGGATAACTTTGGTTATGTTTGCATTAATGTTATATTTTTCCATTGTCGCCCAGAGTGCCCTGTGCCATATTCGATCGAAAGCTTTCTTGAAATCAATAAAGACATGGAAAAGATTCTCTTGGTGTTGGAGATATTTTTCACAGAGTATTCTGAGGTTTAGGATTTGCTCTGTTGTGCTGCGACCGTGTCTAAAACCCGCCTGTTCTTCAGATATGGTTTTGTCTGCTATCGGTTTTAGTCGATTTAATATAATTTTTAACAGCACTTTGCTGGGATGGCTTATGATACTTTACAAAAGATTTTAATAACTTCCGGAGATTTCCAGGACTTTTTCGTAGGCCTATATTTAATAACATTTTAGGAGATTTCCAGGGGCTCCTGGTAAATCAAGAGGCCGCGGGAAATCTGTTATATGTTATAAAATGGTTTAATTTAATAATTTTTACACCTAAAAATTAGCACTGGTCCAAAGAAGGTGCGGGACCCACTGCGGTCGCATATGTTGCAGTGCCTAAGGCCTACCCTGCAAAATAGCGGGGTATGCTCAGGTTTCACTTTAGAAGTACTTTAATTAATATCACAAATTAGACTCTATCGGTGTATTGTCGTTCTAGGTTCAATAGTCTTACGACACAATAATCTATGCTATTTTGTGAATGAACGTGGTGTATATAATTCTCTTCTTCTCAATTTGTCATAATATTAAAAGTATTTCCAGACTATTGTGTCGTAACACTCTTGAAACTAGAACGACAATACACAGATAGATTCTACTCTCAGGTTTGACTATAGAAGTACTTTAATTAATATCACAAATTACGTTAATAATAATAATAATTTCACTGGCTTCCTCCTTTTAATCTCACTTCCATTTTCGGATATTTCTCTCTATATATTTTCAGATATTTTTTTTTTACTTTACTTTTACGCCCTAACCCCAAGCTGTTGCAGATCTGCTTCCACATCATCAATCCAACGCATTCGGGGTCTGCCTTTGGGTCACCTGCTTTTGGTTTTTGTCGGTATACGATTTTCGCACCTCTGTTGTTTGTCATTCTTTTAAGGTGACCTGCCCAATGTAGTCTGTTATTTTTTATTTCGGTCACTATTGGTGGGTCCTCATACAGTTGATAAATCTCATGGTTCGTGCGTCTCCTCCACCCAGTTTCATCCTGTATGGCACCATAGATTTTTCTAAGAATTTTCCGTTCCCAAGTATTGAGTAATTTTTCAGGTGTCTTAGTCAGTGTCCAGGTCTCACTTCCATACATTGCTGCTGGTCTTATGATGGTTTTGTATAGTATTTTCTTGGTTTTCCTTGAAATTGTTTTGCTTTTGAGTAAATGATGGGTGCTATAAAATGCTCTGTTGCCTCCTGCTATTCTTTCTTTTATTTCTGTTAGTAGGTCATTTTTTAAATCAATTGTACTTCCTAGATATTTGAAAGTTTGGACATTTTCAAATTTGTGATTTTGATATATGGTCCCTCTGTTTAATTGTCTCTTGTTTTGTTTGTAAAATGTTTTACATGTTTCGGATGTTCCTTCAGAGAGGTCATTGAGAGGTACTTGGTTTTACTGTCATTGACCTCAAGTCCTGCTGGTCGAGATGCTTCTTCTAGTTGTTTGAAGGCTCTAGTGATGTCAGAGGTTTCTTTACCCAATAAGGCAATGTCATCGGCGTAAGCAAGGTATTATAGAGGTTGGCTGTATATTGTCCCTGTTGGTTGCGGACCCGTGTTTTCTCTCCTGAAGTAGTTAGTAATAATTATCCTTGTGTTTATATGTATATTGCTTATAACCCTCTAAAGTGTCAGATTGAAAAGCATGCAAGATAGTGAGCCACCTTGTCTTAATCCTCGTTTAATCCTAAATTCCCGTGAGTTTTCTCCTTGTATTACGACTCTACTTTTTGAGTTATTTAATGTCATATATTATAAGTCTTGTCAGCTTGTTAGGTATTCCAAAATCATGTAGGGTGTCATACAGATATTTCCTTCTGATACTGTCATAAGCCATTTTATAGTCTATAAAGAGTTGGTGGATTGGTATGTTGTATTTATGGCATTTTTTCTAGTATACATCTTAGTGTGAAGATGTGATCAGTTGTGGATTTATTGGGTCTGAAACCACATTGGTAGTCACCTAAGATTTCTTCTGAATATTTTCCAAGCCTCTTTGTTATAAGCCTAGACAGGATCTTATGAGTCACATTTAGTAGAAATATTCCTCTGTAATTACTGCACTTAAGCTTGGATCCTTTTTGTGTATTGGGGTTATAAGAGCCGTTTCCCATTCTGTTGGTATTACTTCTTCTTCCCAAATTTTGAAATTCTTGATATTAGTCTGTGTATTTGGGAATGTAAGTCTTTCCCTCCAAATTTAATTAGTTCTGCTGTAATTTTGTCATCTCCTGTTGCTTTGTGATTCTTCATGGTCTTTATTATACCTGATGTTTCAATAAGTATCGGTAGGTTCACTAAGGGATCTGGCCCTCCGTGCGGCAGTTCATATTCTCCATTGTCTCCATCTTCAGTGGTATTTAGAATCTCCTCAAAGTATTCAGCCCATCTCTCAATGACCCTGCTATTTTCTGTAATAAGCTGACCATCTTTGTTCTCACATATGTGTGATCTAGCTTGAAATCCGTTCTTTTAGTCTTTAATTTCCATATACATTCCTCTCATATCTCGCTCCTTTGCTAGTTCCTCAATTTGAGTAATCTTGGACTTTTCCCATTCCCGTTTTTTTTTCTCACAACTTTTGTGGCCCATCTTGCTTCATTGTATTGCTGTCTTGTGTTTCTGGTTTCTCTCTGTAGCATTATCATCCGAGCATTGTTTTTCTCTTCTATAATTTTTCTGCATTCATCATCATACCATCCCAATCTCTCGTTCTTTTGTTTAAGGCCAACTACCACTTCTGCTGTTCTTTTGATAGCATGCTTTATATTTCCCAATGCTCATTTATGTTATTTTCGCTGTTTGGAGTGCAATATAAGTTTATGCCACAAGTGGGTCCTTTGTGAGTTTTTGACTATCATATTGCTGTGCTCTCTTTCTTTGGTAATTGTGTATGGTACTTATTCCTTGTCTAAGTTTAGCTTTTACTAGTAGGTGGTCTGAATCAGCATTTGCTCCTCTGAAACTTCTTACATCTAGTATATCTGATCCATGCCACGTATCTATGAGTATGTGATCTATTTGATTCTGGGTGTTGCCATCAGGTGAGATCCAGGTTAGGTTGTGAATATTCTTATGTTGGAATTTCGTGCTGCAGATATACATTCCTTTTTCTGATGCAAAATCAACTTATCTAATGCCATTATTGTTAGTTTCTTCATGTAAGCTTTCTTTGACAATGGTTGGTCTGAATGCTGGTTCTTTTCCAATTTTTGAAATCTCCTAGAACTATTTTGATGTCATGCTTTGGTGCTTCATCATATATTCTTTCCAGTCCATCATAGAAGGCTTCTTTTGTGTTATCATCTGTATCTTCATTAGGGGTATGAACATTTATAAATGATATGTTTAAGAATTTTCCTTTCATACGTAGTGAGCAGAGTCTATCACTTACAGGAATGTCAATGATAGTAAACTAAATTCTGATGTTTAAACGCTATCACACGCGTTTTAAGGGTTAAAAAAACCTTTTCTCCTAGCTAATGTATTGGCATTCAGTATAAACCATATAATAATTTTAAAATTTAAAGCATACATTAAGTAAATAAAAAAACACAATAATATATATATTTACAGTCTGATAGAAAGCTGATGCAAAACCTACTTAACATGGAAAGAGAAAGAGCTGACAAAATGACACAGAAAATTAAAGATGCTAAGCAACAAGAATTAGAATTTAAGAAAATTGTATCACAGCTAGAGTCCGCCAAGGTAAATATATTTTCTCAATTATAGTATTATAGCAGATCCTTTTGTTATAGAATAGTTAAGAAAAAATGACCAAAAAATGTATTTTATCAAGGGCCCTTTTATTATCTGCTTCACTAAAAATTACGAATTTTCATCGCAATCTGTTGTCTTCTACTATTTTATACTAATAATAATATAAAAAAATATCTTTATTATCCATAAGGAACTTTTTCTTACTATATGTGCAATACACCATTCGTAAGTCTCCATGCACTGAGGCTCCGTACTGAGATTAATCCCTTACAGCACGGTCCAGGTATCTGGCAGTGTTCTGTAGGGTCTGCATGTCTCCGTACAGGGCGAGAACCCGCATGCACCAGCTCTGTTTCAAGACTAGTCGTATCTTTGAAACTGTTTCTGTGCACCCTGCATTCGTAGAGGATGTGTGTTACAGTCTTCCTCGTAAAAGTGTCGACATCTGGGGTCGTGATTCTCACGGATCCTAGCGAAATAGGCTCCTATCGGACAGTGTCCAGTGCGGAATCTTGCTAATATTGCTTGCTCCTTTCTGTCTAGCTGCCACCACTCGTCTTTCCTGTTTAGGTGTTTTAGAACACTCCAGACGTTCCGTGCTACAATGGTTCCAGCTGTTGTACCATTTGGATTTTATCCATTCACAAATCCTATCTTTTGCACTTTCGTATGTTTGCGGCTCCACTGGTGGGTCCAAACGCGTTCCTAGCCTTTCCAAACTGTCGGCCCTTTCGTTTTCTTTGATTCCACAATGCGATGAAACCAATTGCATCACCATACGTACCTGATGTTTCCCTGTGAGGCGCTCCACAAACGCCATAGTTTTTGCCAGTTGTGTAGGCCATGTCTCTGTGCTCTCGAGAGCTTGCAGGCAGAAAAGTGAGTCTGTGAAGAGAGTAACATTGGCCGGTGCCGCAGTTTCTTCCTCCAACCGTCTTTCGATATGCTCTAGACTCTCTAGATCGCTTCCATTTCGGCAATGTAATTGCTTTCTCCTGCACATGGGCCTACTAGTTCGTCGTTTTCTGTTGCACCGGGGAAACTGACTACAGCTCCATAGCCTGAGTTTGTTCTTTCTTGGACTTCTCTCGTTGATCCTTCAGTATAGACCTTGATGGCATCTTTCTGGAATTTGGCTATGGTTTCTCTCGCAGTAGCATTCAGTAGGTTTTGTGTACATTTCTTGTTTACATTTGGGTCGATCAGCGATTTCCTTACCTCCGGCAGCTCAGCCATGATCTCCCCAGCAGCAATAGGGGTTGTCCGAAATGTACCACAGATTAGCCGTATTGCTTGCTTCTGCACTGAGTCTAAGCCCGCTAGAGACGTTTGCGAGGCGTTTACTTGTGCTAAGAGACTACTCAATTTGTGACCTTACCGCACCGATGTAGAGCGTCCTCAACACGTTTGGCACCCCACCCGTCGTGGCCATTCGCTTTATAACGTTCAGTCTTGCTGAAGCTTTTTGTCGTACTTCTTGCACATGATCAGACATGACCAGCTTAGGGTCCGGGGTAACTCCCAAATACCTGGATCGTAGGTCCGTTGCGAGCTTGGTCCCATCGATGTTTAGATATATGGCTTCTTGGTGGATTTTTTTCCCAACGTGAAAAGGGTCTGGGCCGTTTTTTGTACAGCTTATTTCCATTTTCCACATTCGGGTGTAGCATGAAATCGTGACGAGGTAATGTAAAGTCTTCATTATGACTTTACAACGCGAATGTCGTATGTTGTATGAATGTTGTATGATCATAAGAAGCCTCTTCTGGCCTTGCTATTATGCACTTAAAACACGCACTAGATTTGCTGGCGCGTATGTCTATATTTACACATTGAGTACTGTAATGAAACAACAAATACTAATATACCAATAACATGGCTTTATTCGACAAAATTAGACTACAGTAAACAGTAGATGAGACCAGCACGTCTCACACACAAAACGGATGCCGTAATATCAACACACATGCACTGCACATGAAACACACACACACACAAGGCCATGACCTTCGTCTGGTTTGAGTAGGCCTTTCGAAATTTCGTATCCTAAGAGGCAAACTTTGTCAGTGGCTATCGTACTTTTGTTTGTCTTCATTAAATGTGATCCCATACTTTCTAGAAGCATCTAGAAATCTTTGAAGATTCTCATCGTGCGACACTTTATCATGACCACATACCGTCACATTGTCCACATATGCAAAGGTGTCCTGCAACTTTTCATTCTCAATAATTTGATTTATTGTTCTCTGAAAGCATGCAACTTCGTTGGTAGCACCAAAAGGGATGCGGCAGAACTGATAGAGTTTGCCACATGCCTCAAATGCAGTAAACGGCCTTTCCTGTCTTGATTGGTATTTGATGGTAGGCACTTTTGAGATCTAGAGTACTAAAAACAGAATAGTTGGATATCCGTTCTACCAGTTCATCGACTCGGGGCATTGGGTATGCATCCAGTAAGGTGAAGCGATTTATTGTTTGACTGTAATCAATGACCATCTGTGACAAGTAGGTCAAAGATGGTGGTCGTTTAGGTGTCTAGGGGATTTATAGATTTTGAGGACCTTAACTTGCACATAGAGCTACAGGCACAGCGTTATGAATGCAGGCAACAAATACTAGTAAATTAAATATATGTACAGTTTATTTACATAGAGAAAAATAAGTAAAGGTAAAATGCTGTACAAGGTTAGGTTGGGGCCTAACACTTTACATAAACTGAAACTATCATCATGAGATATGAGAACCAAGTGGTCTGAGTGTCATTAGGCTGGTTGCTTAGCTTTAAGTCCTGTGCTGCTCTGACGAGACTGGTGTGGCTTATGCTGACGTTGTCTGTGAGTGGGCTGGCGTGATTGATCCTAGCTCACGGGACAGTCCAACGATACGTAGCTGCAGTGACGGGTCTTCTGGCTAGCGATTGTTGGTCGGACTCTTGTGTGAAGTAGGTAAGGCTGGTATCTTCAGATCTGGTGTCAGCAGACTGGTATCAGCGTTACGAAGAATGGGCTTCAAGTAGAAGTAGCCTGTAATAAAAGCTGCAAAGAGATTCGTAGATCGGCTTAGCCATAATGATGACACTGGGAGGTAGACGCCTTTCCATGAAGGACATCTTCAGAATGTTTAAATAGAAACTATAATCTAGTTTCACAATAGTAAGGGGAGTACTCAATTAAGTATTACATTTAATCAGGGGAAACAATAATAATAATAGTAGTGAAGTCTCACAAGGGCGATAACACATAGTAATGTAATATTTAGTGTGTAGAAACTATAACTTAGTTTCACAAATATCCAAGGGAGCCAAAACATAGTATTGTATTCCGTCAGGGGAGACTACAAGTAGCGTTAAATTGTAAGACGCACCTTGTCACGGTGAGATCATTACGAGCCGCTTGGATATCGAGATGAAAGGGAAAGGGGGGGGGGAGAGATGGCTGACGGTCAGTGACCAGGTGGCCATTGTTTACATCTGGCCGTGTGGCCTGAACAATAGAGTACGGTTGAATGGAGACAGTGCCTGTTCAAGGGACACAATCTCTTGAAGTTAAAATTCAATACAAGGGGAAATAATTCAAGTCTATCCTAAGCGCAGGGTCAGTGCGCCATTTAAAATCAACGCGATCAACCGAGATAAGATATTAATTGGATAAAATAAATAAGATAATGTATACATGGTTTTACCTAAGTAAAGTAATCGGGCCAACTGGCCGATAAAATATAGTACATAAATAATTATGGCATTCCTTGTCACGGAATGAGCGTGAATATATACTTGGTAATATGGCATGTTATATAAATATTATGATAGTTCCCGGTCAAAGAATCTATCTATAATGATATAGTGGGCTCGTGGCGAGCGGTAAATTAATAGTAGCTAAAGAAAATACATGTGGCAAGAATTAGAAATAATTCTAGTCCAGATAAAGTGGATGACTTTGACTATTTAGTCGTACAAGTCATGATAATAAAATATAATACATAAAGTGACTACTTACATAATCCAAGATAAGAATTACACAGATATGTACACAAATATAATGCACTAATTAAATGCACAAATATATAAATACACCAAGTAAGAGGCCATTAAACACAAACCACATAGCTTACCACCGAATCCAAGTAAAGAATTATATAAGGATGAATAAATGTAAAGCTCAAGCAGAGATGTGAATCCTTACTCTCTGCTCCTCAGAATGAGAATAAGACTATTCGCTATGTCTAGTTAAAAAGGCTAAGGTGGACAGGAAATGGGATGGGCTAGCTATTACGCATATCCTGTCGCGTGGTCAGAGTGCACAATAGACTAGAGACCCACCTTGGGAGGGGCACGACCTGTGGTAGCTCGAGTTATCTCTTTGAACAAAGATAAAGCCGAAGATATCGTAAGCCAAGGAATAATTCACACGGGATGGGCCCAACGTGGAGATATGATAGTCTGGCTAAACATAGTTGAATGTTTGAACTATCCCGGTCAAGGGCAGATTAGCGACAAGTGACCTTTGTTGATAGCTTGACTAGACGAGTGTTAGCTTAAGAAAGCCCAAAATGACGTCGAAGTCTGGCGAGAAGTATGGGGGGGGGAAGGTGGCAATAGCGCTTTTGTTGTATGTGTGCCAAATTTACGTGAATAAGATGGAACACTAAAATAAATTAATTAAATCCCTTTTATCGAGTGATACCATAAGTGGGCGAAATTTATTTTTGTCACAGGGACGTAGGCCGGGTGACAGGAATGGGCTTCTTCTCAAATGCCATAGTGAGGCGTTTCTTCGTGAGTGCGATAAATCGGCTTATCTCTGTTCTTCCGGACACGGTCAATGTCAGGGCTTATTTTCACCAGAGCCAAATTTCACTTTGCTCTGTGACTTCCTGGCGGGGTCAGCGTCAGGGATAAGTGATTTTATAGCTGAAGAGCTTGGGTTCAGCGAATCATCACGAGTGGAGGCGTTTTGCTCACCTCGTGGCTTCCTGGCAGGGTCAGTGCTAGGGGAGAGCGGTTTGAGAGCTGAAGGATATGAGTTCCGATGATCATCACGAGTGGAGGCGTTTTGCTCACCTCGTGGCTTCCTAGCAGGGTCAGTGCCAGGGTAGAATGGCTTGAGCTTAGCTACGTGTTTGTTAGTGTGGCGACCAGGGCTTCCAACCGGCTGGTTGCTGCCACGTCTCTGCCTTGTCATTCTTCCGACAGGCAGAGAGAAATATGGTTTGTTGACAACTTCTATGGGTATGTATCTGGAGCCTAGAATGAAGTCGTACACTGGCGATTCCATGACAGCTGCATCAAAGGTGCCATGCACGTATTTGCACTCTACGTGGACCCTAGCGATAGGATAAACCTTCGGAGGAATCTCACGGTCAATGGACCGGACCGTCACAGTTCTATCTGTGGGATCAGCCTGTTCAACCAGTGCTTTGCAAATAACTAAACTCACCGCACAGCTTGTGTCAAATAAGGACCGGACGTATCGTCCGTTAACCAGAATGGTCTCTATCCCAGGGGGAGATAAGAGAGATTAGGGAAGTAGCGGTAGGACCTCCATTTTCCTAAGGCCAAGGGCAGTGTGTTCAGGGGCCACAGTCAATGTTGATATGACGCATGGGTCGCCCGCTGTTCTATCAGTTTGTGTTTGCTGATTAGTCACAGAGGGTTTGGAGACCGCTGTCATTACTGAAAAGGTCTGTGGGGTCTGTTGCTTATGGCAGTTAGGTTTGTTGCTACGCATGCTGTTGTTGCAGTCGCGGTAGGCTCGATTAGGTTTGTTGCCACGTGCGCTGTTGTTGCAGTAACGGTGGGCTCGGTTAGGTTTAGTGCCACGCGTGCTGTTGTTGCAGTCACCGTGGGCTTGGTTATTCTGGTTATGACGGGGCTTACGTGCTGGATTGTTGCAGTCTTTGTACGTGGCTGGTTGTCGGATCGGTGCTTTTTCAGGTCGGGTTTTGCACGAGGGCATGGGCTCGGATATGGCATCGCAATATGGAAGACTACTAGACTGAGCAGGCGGGTTGGGCTGGGTGGACAATGTAGACTGGTCTAGAGAAGGGGCATTAGATGTAGTAGTTTCAGCTTTAACAGCAACTTCTGTGTCCAAAGGGGCGGTGTGCTTAGCTTGGACATGAGTCGTAGTTTCGATCTTCTCTGCATCCTGGTATTGTCTTGATGGTGTGCTGTTCAGCTCCAAGGTCTGCGGTCTATATCTCTGTCTGATTTCTAGTAGTTCCTTGTCAAGGGCTTCCATTCTTTGCTTATGGGCTTTGTCCGATTCTTCCCTTTCCTGCTTGAATTTCGCTTCTCTTTCTTCCCTTTTCTTGTAAATCTCCTCTCTCCTTTCTTCTTCTTCAATTTCCTCAGCTTCTCTTTTAAATGCCTCAAACTGTGCCCTGACATATTTTTTCCGTTCT
>JADKLZ010000166.1:21420833-21438696 GCA_021533235.1 Biomphalaria straminea
CTTAAGACGTAATTGACTTATGTGTGAAAGTAGGCCTAATGGAGCCATGGGAATGTAATAAATTTATTGAAATGGTTTATTCTCTATTTCATTTTTTTTTTAAAATCTTTTTGTTAATGTGGCCCGTGAAGTTTCAGAAATTAAAATGGCCCGCAGGCCGTATCAAGTTGGGCATCACTGGTCTAAATAATTAACTAATTTAATTATTAAGAGATTAACTTCATTAAGTTAGTAAAAATAAGTCATTTAAGACTAATAAGTCACTAAGTGTCACTAATTTAGAATTTAGACTAAGACTAAGTAGATCTATCTATTAGGGAGCCGACGTAACCAGGAAATGCGAAAGTAAAAAATGACCGATAAAATTGAGATTGCATTAATTGACTTTTTTTTTTTACATAGGCCACACTTGGAAATTTATTACATTTTTTAATGAAAAGCGAGAAGATTTAAACTAGTGTTATATTTATTTAAACATTGACCTAAATTATGCTTAATGACGTTTTTTAAAATGTTTTTTATAATTTTTTTAATTTATTATCAAAAATACCCCTTTTTTTGTTTTTACCAGTACAGAGTCCAGGAGAATGGTAGATGTACCAACTTTTTTTCTACGCTAGATATCTAGCCTGGCTATAATTCTACCAAGTTTTATCACGATATATTACCCACATCATATCGAAAAGTTGAAAAATACGGTTAGCATCAATTTTCCAGTTTTTGATAAAGTTTGATAAAAGAAATTTCGTAAGTTGTAACAAATACGCTATAGGCCTTGTAAGGCCTAATATTCTGCATATGTATTAAAATAGTTTTTGTGCACTAAAAATACTAGCATGTGTCTAGGCCTAATATTCTGCATTAACTGCATATATTAAAATAGTTTTTGTGCACTAAAAATACTAGCATGTCATGTGTCTAATGTCTAAAAGTGCATTTGAAAAAAAATTATTTCAGGCGATTTGGATCCCAATTTTTAAATATTTTGTTATTTTCTGACATCACAATGCCGCCATTTTGTCCACGCCTCTCTGACATTTCGTGTAGATCTAGACCCGATAATTTGTTTATTTTATCAATATAAATATTTACATTTTAAACAAGCAAATATATAATAAATATACATTAAATCCGATTTGTGAGCTATAAAAATTTACTTCGAATAGTAGATCTACAAGTAAATTTCTTATTTAATTTAATAAGTAACTTTATTTTCTACGAAAATCAATTCCAACTTCTTAACTTTTTGAGCTGGAAGTAATGCATCATCTTTCTTTTTCCATGTCAACCAATCAATGCTATTATATGTCAAAACGATACAAAATATATCATGTAACTTTCTAACTGTTAAAGATACAGTCATAATTTATATTGGAAAGTTCTTTTAAAGTATATTAGTATATTAATGATGTTATTTCAGCTCCCTAGACTAGGAGTAGATCTAGTCAATCTAGACTCCTAGAGATTATTCTAGATCTACTTGTAACAATGAATGAGTTGTATGACTTGCTTGCATGCTCTGATGGCACTAGGCCTAGGGACCAGGGAAGAAAGAGCATAAAATGTAGATTATAATTTTATTTGTAGTGTACAGATTTGTCCTAGATCTAAATCTAGAATCTAGCATATTCTTCTTCTTCTTCTTCGTTCTCATTGTTATGTTGGAGGGTTCAGATCACTACACCAATATCTGAGATGAACTGCGCAGTGGTTTCCAAGTCAAGGAGCTCTCCATATAGTTTTCTTTCTATTGGGGTGTTTTGGGGCCAGTGTCTTAGTCGGGCCTCTTGGTAAAGAGCGCAGTCTTGGAGGACGTGGTCTGCATTCTCTGATGACACTCCACATGGGCAGATATCACTGGTTCCAATTTTGAGCTTCCGGTACATGTGTTGTCGCATTCTGTTGTGTCCGGTCCTGAGTCGAAAGATTACACGTTGATCTTGTCGGGATAGCTTATAGTAAGCATCATCTTTCTTGTGATTTGGATGTGAGCTTGTCCATTTCTCATTTATTTTATTTATAATTAATTTCTTCATTTCTTCCGGGTAGAGTGCAGAGTTCATTTGTGAGCCACTTCTTCCATCCTTGGCGAGTGAGTCAGCCTTCTCGTTTCCCTCTAGTTGAATATGAGCTGGCACCCACTGAACAACAGTCTTTTTGCTGTTGTTGTTGAGTTTTTTCAGTGCTGCTCTGAGGTTTTCAACACAAGAGAATCCAGAGTTCTGCAAGCCTTGAAGGGTTGTCTTCGCATCGGTCAGCAAGACAATCTGACTGTGTGGGGAACTTGGATGATTAGCTAGCATAGTAGCAGCTAGTGTTAGTGCTTCCCTTTCTGCTCTGTGGCTGTCAGAGAATTCTCCAGTTGCAATGGATTTTTCTAGCATTTTTCCATCTGGCCATTCGATGAGAATTCCAGCTCCTCCATTTGTGGTGGCTTTATGGGATGATCCATCTGTGTAAACTCGGATCCACTGATCGTTAGGGTAATTGGTTTCAAGAAAACAGTTCACTATTTCCTTGAGCTCTGTTGGTCTGTAGTCAGATTTTCTTTTTATGTTTTCAATATGGTCCCTTATAGTAGGAAGAGGGCTTTCGTCCCAGGGTGGAGAATCATTATGTTGTATCGAGGATTTTAGGGTTACTTTTTCGAGTTGGTGTTTCTTTTTTAGGTTAACAGATTCCTGTATGAAATTGGTCCTTTTGAGACGGTTTTTAGTGCCAGTTTTGTTGATTTTGGTTTTGAGTGGGTGCCTTTCTAAGGTTTCCAATTTGGTAAATTGGGAGAGGATTTTTATTTCTCTTCTTTCATCTAGAGAGATCAGGGCAGCAGTTTCCTCCATAGCTCTTATGGGTGTTGTTTTCATTGCTCCTGTCATTATCCTTAGCCCAATATTTTGAACCTTGTCTATTTTTCTTAGGTTGGTTTGAGCTGCTGAGCCCCATGCTGTGGCACCATATTCTAATACAGGTCTTACATAACTGGTATAGGTCTTTTTCAGGATGTTGTGGTTAGCTCCCCAATCTGTGCCAGATAATTTTTTCAAGAGAGATAGTCTTTGGATGCCTTTGCTCTGTGTTTTGTCTATTTGGTTTTTCCAGGTTAGTCTTGGGTCATAAGTGACTCCAAGATATGTAGGGCTGTCATTTTTTTCTAAAACTTCCTTATTTAATGTTAATTTTATTGTTTGTTGTTTTGTTGACAGTGAGAATATGGTATATGTTGTCTTTTTTGTGTTGATGGACATGCCCCAGTCTTTGGACCATTTGTTGAGTTTGTCCAGAGCGTCTTGTAATCGAAATTTTGATGTTCCTACATATTCTTCTGTGCTAATTAAGGCAAGGTCGTCTGCATACATGCTACTTTTAACTTTTCTTGGTAGGTTTTGATTTAGATCATTTATGAATATTAGGAAAAGTGTTGGGGATAGGACTCCTCCTTGGGGGACGCCATTTTTGATTCCCACTGTGTGGCTTCTTTGTCCTTGCATGCAAACTAAGGCTTTTCTGTTATTTAGATATTCCTTTATCCAGTTGTACATTCTGTGGGATATGTGATGCTGGATTAGTTTGAGTAAGAGACCTTGTTCCCAGACTTTGTCAAATGCTTTTTCTAAGTCAACCCACACAATCGTTGTTGGTTTCTTTTCTTGAAAGCCGTCTTCTATTTCTTGTGTGATGAAGGCGATTTGATCTTCTGTTGATCTTCCTTTTCTAAAGCCAGCCTGGGCTTCAGTGAGTAGGTTATTTGACTCAAGGATCCAGGTGAGTCTGTTATTTACCACTCTTTCCATAAGTTTGCAAGTACAGCTAGTGAGGCTGATGGGGCGGTAGCTATCCACTTTATTTCTTGGTTTGCCATGCTTTAGAATAGGGATCATAATGGCTTTTTTCCATATGTATGGGATTCTGCCTGATTTCCAGCTAGCATTGAATATTTGTAGCAGTTTTTTCTTGGCTTGATAACCCAAGTGAAGAAGCATGTCATTTGATATTTTGTCTGGGCCCGGCGCTTGTTTTGGTTTGAGGACTTTTAGGGCTTCATCTAGTTCCTTCATTTTAAGATTTGTGGTCATTCCCAAGGAGTAAGCTGGATTGTTTTCTTTATTTTTTTCTTGGATTTCTGAGTTTACATCTTTATTTCTGCTTTCATTGATTTGTATTTGTCCTACACTTTGGAAGAATTTTATGAATTCATTAGCTGCTTCTTGGCCTTTCAGGGGTTTGTTGTCCTTTTCTATTACTATGGGTGTTGTTCTGTTTTCTTCCTGGTTGAGACATTTGGCTATATGCCAGAGTTTGTGACCATCTCTATCTACGTTTAGTTGTTCTGTTTTTTCATGCCAACTTTTCCTCATAGCGGAAAGGTAATTTTTCCTGAAAACTGCGTTGGCTGCTTTTAAATTTATGTTATTTTCTATGCAAGGGTTATTTTCTACTGTGTTTCTGGCTTCAATAGTGGCATTGTGGAGTTCTTGTAGGTGATCAGACCAGTTGGGGATATAATCTTTTCTTGCTCCTCTAGGAATTGATTCCTTAGCTGCTAGGAGGATTGCTTTGGAGAAAGCTGAGTATGATTTGTTAACCTGATTTGATTTGCAGTTTATTGAAGTGGTATATAGGTCTGTGAGCTTTGAGAATAAGTTCCAGTTAGCTTTTTTGTAATTCCATCTGGGGATGGTGGAGTTTTCTGATATTTTAAAGGAGGTATCGATACTGATTAATATGGGCCTGTGGTCACTGGTGGCTAGCTGGTCTGCAACTTCTCTTGTGCATTTTTTGGATATGTTGTTAGTTGCAAAGGCTAGGTCTGGCGTGGTTGATGTTAGCCAGGCTCTTGAGAAAAAGGTTGGTTTATCCTCAGGTTTATTAAGCAGGATAAGTCTGTTCTCCGCTTGCCATTCTTCGATTTCTTCTCCCCTGGCATTGAGGTCTGGGTATCCCCAGCTCTGAGAGTGACTATTCATATCCCCTAAGATTAGACATTCTTCTTGATCAGGTATTTGTATGTGGTCAATTTCTATTTCCTTGTCTGGTGGAAAGTAGCAGTTAAATACATTAATATTTCCATCTGGGAGAATCAGCTTAGTTCCCAATATTTCTGATTCTGTGAAGTTGGGCAGAGTTATGTCTGTGGTAGGGATGTCATTTTTAATGAGGGTGAGGATTCCTCCTTTGGGTCTGATTTCTCGATCTTGTCTGATGCAGGTGTAGCCTCTAATGGAGAAACGTAGATTACTGTTCAAATGAGTTTCTTGGACGCAGGCTACATCAATTTCTTTCTCATGCAGAAATATTTTTAGAGCTTCTTTTTTCTTTTGGATGCCCTCTGCGTTCCATTGTAGGATTTTTAGACTCTTGGTCTTGGAGTGTTGGCCAGTAGTTTTTACTTTCTTGTCCCTGCTCCTGGCTCCACAGGCAGAGATAGAAGAACCACCAGCTCGCTTGTGTGGGCTCCTTCGAGGCGGAGAGCCCGGCCCCCTACCTGCGCGGCGGGATTCCACAGGCAGGACGCCACATCTATTAGAATCGTTACTGAACTCCAACATAGATGAGGTTGCGTGTCAATGTGTTATGCGCCAGGAGGCCCATTGACTCCGACTTCAGCCTGCTTTTCTTTCTGGGTGTGCTCCCATAGCCTTTGATCATCCAAGATCAACTGCAAGGCAGCAGGTGTTTATTTTCGGAGTTTTCTCTCCTAGATGAACTGCTATCCCTAGCTTACGAGCTTCATCTACCCGGGTTTAGAGTTAGAGCGCTCTATACTCGCTTTTTGCAATCATTTCCCTGGATTTTTGAGATGTTTTAAGCAAATATTCTAACCACTGGAATACTCCACCTCATCCTCCATGACTGCAAACCAGTTGGTCCACGGCTGTTTATTTGGTATTCACAGCTAACCCTTATATCTAAGGGTCTTTCCCCTATCCGCCACCTGGGGACGCGCTTGGTAGAAGGTGGTAGCTCCCCCAAGTGCCACCTATCAAGAGTGGCAGGACCAATGGGAGGCTGAGACTCACAACAAACTCAGGCAGATCGTGGTGGATGTACGGTGGCGGCCCACATCAAAGGGTCTGACAAGGCGTGGTAGCACGACCATGTCTAGACTTAGGATCGGCCACACCTACATCACACACTCTTTTGTGCTGAAGAAAGAGAACCCCCCTCTTTGTGAGTGTTGTGACTCTCGCTTCACCGTGGATCATATCCTTATTGACTGCCCCAGATACCAGGATGTCAGGGGAAAGTACTTTAGAGCCATTGACTTGCAAACACTGTTCGATAGTGTCGACCCTGGGAAGATACTGGGCTTTATCCGGGAGGTGGGGTTGTCTGCGAGGATCTGATTTGTGAGTATGTAGTTACGTACTATTTACACTAGATTTTTATCAAATATTTAAATTTTTACATGTACTATTTTAACTGTAAAATTACCTTGATTTTAAGGAGTTAATTATATTGACCTTGGCCCGTTTTTATAGAGGGAGAGTAGTCTTTAAGGGACTGCGGGCACGACATGGCCTATACTGTGCCGATGTGCCTAAAACTAATACTAAACCTACAAATACTGTTCGACAGTGTCGACCCTGGGAAGATACTGGGCTTTATCCGGGAGGTGGGGCTGACTGCGAGGATCTGATTTTTGAGTCTGTAGTTACGTACTATTTACACTAGATTTTTATCAAATATTTAAAATTTTTACCTGTACTGTTTTAAATGTAAATAGACCTTGATTTTAATGAGCTAATTATATGGACTTTGGCCCCTATTTTTATAGAGGGAGAGTGGTCCTTAAGGGACTGCGGGCACGACGTGGCCTATACTGTGCCGATGTGCCTAAAACTAAAACTAAACTAAACTAAACCAGCTAACTATCGACCAATAGCACTAACAAGCTGCATCTGCAAAACCATAGAAAGAATGATATACATTAGGCTAATCTAGTACCTGGAGAGGAATAAAGTGATCTCCAAATACCAGTGCGGATTCCGGCAGGGGCGGACAACAACCGACCACCTGGCAAGGCTGGAAGCATACATCAGAAATGCTCTACTCAGACGAGAACATCTAGTAGCTGTATTCTTCTATAGAAAAGGCCTATGACACGACCTGGAAACATGACATTCTACGTGACATGGAGCTTATGGGGCTTAACTCTTTGACGCCTAATCGACGATGCCATCTTTGATTTTAACTTTATTAAAATAAATTAATATTTAATCTTATAAACTTGACTTTTTGTAATATAAAAAGAACATGCATTTCCCTTTAATTCTATACTAAATACATTTTCTTATAACAAACAACAAAGTTACTGAAGCTTAACCATAACAGGGTAGTGAAAGAGTAATGAGCAAAATGAAGAATTCATTCGAAACGTGGGAAAATAATTACGGAGAGAAAGAGTTCAGAGACACCTTCCCCGCTTTGTATCAGAATTCCTGAAGGACCGAAAATTTCAGGTTCGAGTGGGTAACTCTGCCTCTGACACCCTTGAACAGGAAATGGGCATACCCCAGGGCAGCATTCTGTCAGTCAACCTGTTCAACATTAAAAATAACAGCATCATAAATGATCTCTCCCCTGGCATAGAGTGCTCTCTATATGTTGATGACTTAGTCATTTTTACTTATAGGAAAAAATATGAACACCTTAGAAAGAAAATTAAAGTTAAGTTTAAACAAAATTCAAAATTGGGCAAATGATAATGGTTTTAAATTTTCGAACTCCAAAACAGCTAGTAGTACTAGTATGCATTTTTGTAATTTAAGGGGGCTCCACCCAGATCCTGAACTATTTATTAACAAAAAGAGAATCCCCGTTGTAAAAACTACAAAATTTTTAGGCCTCACCCTTGACTCCAAATTTAATTTTCTCCCCCACATTAAGGAACTTAAGAAAAAATGTCAAAAGTCGTTAAACATACTTAGAGTACTCAGCCATACGGACTGGGGGGCTGACAGAGGCACCTTGCTGCTGCTGTATCGAAGCTTAATCCGATCTAAGTTGGATTATGGATCCATGATATATGGAGCAGCAAGGAAGTCTTATCTGAAAATACTCGAACCAATCCAAAATGCTGCCCTGCGTCTCTGTCTCGGCGCGTTCCGCACGTCACCAATTCCAAGTCTACATGTGGTGGCTGGAGAGCTCCCCATGGACATGCAATGCAGTACATAATAAAGCTAAAAGCCAACCCCACGAACCCTGCTTTTACCCCGTATTCTATCCTACAGATGCTGAACTATACATTCGAAGGCCTAACGTTATACAGCCGTTAGGCCTTCGAATGAGAGAATCCATCCAAAATTTAACCCCACCCATTGACCAAATTTCTAAAATAGAAACCCCACAAAATCCTCCTTGGCTAACTAATAAACCCAAATTAAATTTATCCCTCCTTAATTTTAAAAAAGAAAACACAGACCCAAGCCTATTACAAGTCCACTTTAGGGAACTGCAGGAGAGCTACGGAGATTGTGGCACCATCTACACTGACGGATCCAAAATGGATGGAAAGGTCGCGTGTGCCTGCTCCTTTCGGAGCAAAACAATCTCCCGTAGACTCCCTGATGGATGCTCCATCTTTACGTCCGAATAGCATGCACTGTCGCTTGCACTTATGGCTGTTAAAGCATCAGAAAGGAGAAAATTTATAATCTGCTCTGACTCCAAATCTGCATTGCAAGCTTTGGGGCGGATGAAGACTGACATTCCATTGGTACATAAATGCCTAAAGCTGTTGGACCAAATAACAGCCAACCATAGGGATGTCACCTTCATCTGGGCCCCCTTCATGTAGGCATAGAGGGAAACGAAGCCGCGGACAGAGAAGCAAAGAGAGCCCTAAACCAAACAGCGTCCTGAACCCACATTCGCTACTCGGACCTGAGACAAAGTATTGCCTCTGCCTTCTATCGAAAGTGGCAGGACCGATGGGAGGCTGAAGTAAGACTCACAACAAACTCAGGCAGATTGTGGCGGATGTCTGGTGGCGGCCCACATCTAAGAGTCTGACAAGGCGTGGTAGCACGACCATGTCTAAACTCAGGATTGGCCACACCTACATCACGCACTCTTTTGTGCTGAAGAGAGAGGAGCCCCCACTTTGTTAGTATTGTGATTCTCGCCTCACAGTGGAACATATCCTCATTGACTGGGCTTTATCAGGGAGGTGGGGTTGTCTGCGAGGATCTGATTTGTGAGTCTGTAGACACGTACTATTTACACTAGATTTTTATCAAATATTTAAATATTTACCTGTACTATTTTAACTGTAAATTGACCTTGATTTTAATGAGTTAGTTGTATGGACCTTGACCTTTTTATAGAGGGCACGACATGGCCTATACTGTGCCGATGTGCCTAAAACTAAAACTGAACTAATCCGGTGGCGGCCCACATCTAAGGGTCTGACAAGGCGTGGTAGCACTACCATGTCTAACTTAGGATTGGCCACACCTACATCACACACTCTTTTGTGCTGAAGAGAGAGGAGCCCCCACTTTGTGAATGTTGTGACTCTTGCCTCACTGTGGAACATATCCTTATTGACTGCCCCAGATACCAGGATGTCAGGGAAAAATATTTTAAGAACTATTGACTTACAAACACTGTTCGATAGTGTCGACCCTGGGAAGGTACTGGGCTTTATCCGGGAGGTGGGGTTGTCTTCGAGGATCTAATTTGTGAGTTCGTGAACCTGTACTATTTACTCCAGATTTTTATCAAATTATTAAATTTTTACTTCTTTTACTATTTTAACTATGAACAGACCTTGATTTTAATTATTTAATTGTTTAGTATTTTGCCCTTGTTTGGTAAAGGGAGAGTAGTCCTTAAGGGACTGTGGGCACGACATGGCCTAAATTGTGCCGATGTGCCTAAAATCAAAACAATCAAACAACCAAATTAAATTGAAGACTGACATTCCAACGGTACATAAGTGCCTAAAGCTGTTGGACCAAATAACAGCCAGCCATAGGGATGTCACCTTGATCTGGGTCCTCTCCCATGTGGGCATATAGGGAAACGAAGCCGCAGACAGAAAAGCAAAGAGAGTCCTAAATCAAGCAGTGTCAGGAATCCAAATTCCCTGCTCGGACCTGAGACAAAGTATTGCCTCTGCCTTCTATCGAAAGTGGCAGGACCGATGGGAGGCTGAAGTAAGACTCACAACAAACTCAGGCAGATTGTGGCGGATGTCGAGTGGCGGCCCAAATTTAAGGGTCTGACAAGGCTTGGTAGCACGACCATGTTTAGACTAAGGATTGGCCACACATACATCACACACTCTTTTGTGCTGAAGAGAGTGGGGCCTCCACTTTGTAAGTATTGTGACTCTCGCCTCACCGTGGAACATATCCTTATTGACTGCCCCAGATACCAGGATGTCAGGGAGAAATCTTTTAGAGCCACTAACTTACAAACACTATTATATAATGTTGACCGTGGGAAGGTACTGGGCTTTATCCGGGAAGTGGGGTTGTCTACGAAGATATGATTTCTGAATTAGTGAACATATCTATATATATATTCCTCTAAGTAAGAGGTCAAACAACAACATGCAAGCAACAACATGCAAGCAACAAGTAAATAGGGAAGATCCCATGGCGTACGCACGCGGTGTGAATGGACCCAATCCGCACTATTTCATTCACAAAATAGCATAGACATAAATAAATATAGACTGGAAAAAGGAAGTAACTTCGTGTAACTTGAAAACACATGTATATATATCTACTTTTGAATTATGATTTCTAAATTATGACAAATTTAAAAATTGCACGATCTTCTGTCTTAGAGATTAAACACAATTTATAGATTCTAGACATAAAATGAAGTACAATGCACAAATATTTGTTTCATAAAACTCTCTTATGAATTTGTGTAGTGAATGGAAGGGAGGTTAAAAAAGTGGAAGCCGGAAGAGATTATATTGTGTCGTAAGACTCTTTGAAACTAATCTAGATCGACATTTAATAATTTCCGGAGATTTCCAGGACTTTTTCGTAGGCCTATATTTAATAACATTTCATGAGATTTCCAGGGGCTTCTGGTAAATCAAGTCCAAGAGGCCACGGGAAATCTGTTATATGCTATAAAATGGTTTAATTTAATAATTTATACACCTAAAAATTAGCATGGGTCCATAGACATAAATAAATATAGACTGGAAAAAGAAATTAACTTTGTGTAACTTAATTTAATGATTTACACACCTAAAAGATTAGCATAGGTCCAATGAAAGTGCGGGACCCACTGCCATACGGACTGGGGGGGCTGACATACGTCATACAGCCGTTAGGCCTTCGAATGAGAGAATCCATACAAAATTTAACCCCACCCATTGACCAAATTTCTAAAATAGAAACCCCACAAAATTCTCCTTGACTAACTAATAAACCCAAATTAAATTTATCCCTCCTTAATTTCAAAAAAGAAAACACAGACCCAAGCCTATTACAAGTCCACTTTAGGGAACTGCAGGAGAGCTACGGAGATTGTGGCACCATCTACACTGACGAATCCAAAATGGATGGAAAGGTCGCGTGTGCCTGCTTCTTTCGGAACAAAACAATCTCCTGTAGACTCCCTGATGGATGCCCCATCTTTACGGCCGAATTGCATGCACTGTCGCTTGCACTTATGGCCGTTAAAGCATCAGAAAGGAGAAAATGTATAATCTGCTCCGACTCCAAATCTGCATTGCAAGCTTTGGGGCGGATGAAGACTGACATTCCATTGGTACATAAGTGCCTAAAGCTGTTGGACCAAATAACAGCCAGCCATAGGGATGTCACCTTCATCTGGGTCCCCTCCCTTGTAGGAATAGAGGAAAACGAAGCCGCAGACAGAGAAGCAAAGAGAGCCCTAAATCAAACAGTGTCAGGAACCCAAATCCCCTACTCGGACCTGAGACAAAGTATTGCCACTGCCACCTATCAAGAGTGGCAGGACCGATGGGAGGCTGAGAATCACAACAAACTCAGGCAGATTGTGCCGGATGTCCGGTGGCGGCCCATATCTAAGGGTCTGACAAGGCGTGGGAGCACGACCATGTCTAAACTTAGGATTGGCCACACCTACATCACACACTCTTTCGTGCTGAAGAGAGAGGAGCCCCCACTTTATGAGTATTGTGATTCTCACCTCTCAGTGGAACATATCCTCATTAACTGTCCCAGATGCCAGGATGTCAGGGATAAGTTTTTTATAGCCACTGACTTACAAATACTGTTCAATACTGTCGACTCTGGGAAGATACTGGGCTTTGTCCGGGAGGTGGGGTTGTCTGCGAGGATCTGATTTGTGAGTCTGTAGACACATACTATTTACACTAGATTTTTATCAAATATTTAAATTTTTACCTGTACTGTTTTAACTGTAAATAGACCTTGATTTTAATGAGTTAATTGTATGGACTTTGACCTTTTTATAGAGGGAGAGTAGTCCTTAAGGGACTGCGGGCACGACATGGCCTACACTGTGCCGATGTGCCTAAAAACTAAAAGTAAATAAAACTAAAACTCAGTTACGTAGATTAAGAAATCAAAAATATCTAGGAGTAATAATAAATGAGTAGATGTCATGGCATATCCATATTGATCTCCTAATAAAATACTCAAAAAAGACACAAAGATAAAGGCTCATTCCTTGTTCCATATGCTAGTACAAATATTAGAATATGTATCCACTTTTTTGCACTCATCAACTCAAGAAAATATAACCCAAATAGAACAAATGCAAAATAGAGCAGTGAGATTTATAAGACATGAATATTCAAATTTGATTAGAGTAACACCATTAGTAAAATCACTAAACTTAGAGACAGTTGAGCAGAGAAGAATAAAAAGTAAAGTAACTATAGTAAAAACTGGACCATAATTTACAAATAAAAAAAAAACTAATAAAATACTCAAATTTGATTAGAGTAGCACCATTAATAAAATCATAAAACTTAGTGACACTTCAGGACAAAAGAATAAAAAGTAAAGTAGCTATAATACATAAAACACTGAACCATAGTTTACATATGACATAGTAAAACCTAATAAAATACTTAGACTTAGACACAAAGATAGAGGCACATTTCTTATTACATATGGTAGGACTAATTCGCATAAGGACTCTTTCTTCCCAGGGCAATTATAGAATGGAATGGGTTGCCTGAATTAGCTATGACTAACATGTATGACTAGACTGAAATATGAAATGCATAGGATGTAATTATCTTCTTTTTTGAAGTAATGTCTGTTATCTATAAGATAATATAATTACTTTAAAAAAAAAGAGTTTGCCTATAAAAGACAAGGTAATCCTTGTACTTAATCGAAGCACCATAAAGGTAATGTAGAAATCTGATTTTCAATATAATTCATTAAAAATAGTTTTCTTATTTTAGAATTCTGTCCAAATAAGTTGCTTATCCATTTTCAGATCAGATTAGCCAGATTTGAATGTATATCAATACTTAACTTCCAACCACATGAGAAAAACAACCAAATCTATGCAAACAAAACAAAACAAAAAAATAATTAAAACATTTATTTTCATCTATAGGCACTAAATGCTGGCTTGAAAGACCAAGTGGAAGAATTCAAACAGATACAACAAACAGAGGAGTGTAGCTTCAGACCAAGTGAACTTAAGAGCAAACTAACAAAATTTACTCATGAATTTAAAACAAATAAGGTATTTAAAAGAAAAAATGAATCAAACAAATTTTTTAAAAATAAAAAAAACAATAATACAACTTTAAAACTTAGGCATCTTACATTATTTTTTAAATTAGTTATGATTTAGATAGGCTACAAGAGTACCCAAAGATGATTTTTCATAAAGTGTTAAAAAAGGCCATATACAAAAAAAAAGAGTTCTCATTGAGAACGGGTTTCCTGTGAAGAAGGAAGTTTTTTAACTAATGGTTTTGAGTTGGTCCACCATGAAAGAGTTGTCGACCGCCCTTCTCCATTCCTCTATGTCTTTTGCCTTAGTACCTTTTTCAATGGCAGGCTGTCCATTCTTTTATTTTGTCTTCCCATCACTTTCTCTGTCTGCCTCTTCTTCTTTTTCTTGGTACTGTTCCCTGAAGGAAGGTCTTGGCAAGCCCTGAAGACGTAATATGGTCATAAATTTTTAGCTTGCTTTCTTTTTTACGATAGTTAGCAGATCATTGTGGGGTCCAAATGCTGTAGTAACACTGTCTCTAATCTATTGTGATGGGTTCTTTAAATGTGATACCAAGGATACTTCTGTAGCATCTCAATTCAATTGCAAGGATCCTCCTCTCTGCATTCAGTGTCCAAGATTAGCAAGCATATAAGAATGTGGCTATGACCAGATATCACATCAGTCTGATTTTGGGTGTTGAGGGCTATACCTCTGTCTTTCCATATTATTTTAAGTTTTGAAAGTGCTGCTGTGGATTGTGCTATTCAGGCCATTAGTTCAGGTTTCGTTACCTCATCTGAGACAATAGCTCCGAGGTATTTGAAACTACTGACACTACTCAACTTTTTACCTCCAATACTGGTGCACCTTTTAAAGCCCTATTTGCTATTGGTCAACATTTTTTTTTGGCATTTATTTGCATACTATATGATGCAAAAGTATTGTTTATGCACTTTACCAAGTTTGCTAGTTCTTCTTCTGGCCCTGCTAGGCCATCTACTAATCTGTGAAGCTCAAGTTGGTAATTTTTATTCTTCAAATGCATACAGTACCTTCATAGCCATAACTTAATTTTTTTTTATTGATTCATGTCTTGTGTATGCCAATGAATAATTGTGCTAAGTTTTAACTTGATCCAAGAATGGGTGTGAGAGAAATTACATTTTACCAAACTTACAGACAAATTCAGTTGATATAAGTTTTATAATTATTAAATGTCTTTCTCAACTAAATATAGTATATAGTAAATGTATTAAGCCAGGTTAAAATATGGATGAGTGTTCTTCTGCATTACTTTAGAATTTGAACATATGTTCAAATAAAAGGTCCAGAATAATGGTAGTATATAGAAATGTCTTTATGCTAGATAAAAGATATTTAAGACAAGAAGTCATTTTCAATATTTTAGCAACATTTATCATTGTAAATTTATTGGAGGTACACTGTAGATCACTGTTTCTAATAAATGAATCATATAGTTAGTCAAGCTGCTTAATGTATTGCAGTATGTATAATAAGAGTATCTGATTCTATTTGATGTTAACTTGCTAATCATTGAATTATATTTATTTTCTGCACTTTCTGTGTTACTTGAGTGTATTACAAAGAGACTGCAAATGTGTGCTTGGATTGAGAGACTGTAATGGGGGCATGGTGGCTGAGTGGTAAATCACTTGGCTTTCCAAGAAACTTTGGTTGGAATCTCAGTGAAGACTGAGATTTTGAATTTTAGGATTTTTAGGTTGCCCTTGAGTGCACCCAATGCTAAAATTAATCTGGGAAAAGTAAAGGTAGCTGGTCATTGTGCTGGCCACATGACACTTTCAATTATTGTTTGCTATAGAGACAGATGACCTTTTACATTATTTGCACTAAAGATTGCAAGGTCTAAAAGGGGTACTTTACTATACTAATAACTTGAATAATAATAAATATCACAACCCTCAAATAACAACACAACATGTATTTTATCATTTATAAATATTCATTGCTAATACCTTCTCCATGCTATTTTGTAGAGATGAGTAGCTGTTTAAATTTAAAGATTTTTTAAAGAGTATATAATAAAGAAATATAATTCTAAGAGAATATTTGGATAGAAATCCAAATTTGTTCAAAAAAGCACAAATGGTTCTATATTTAATCATGACATTAGAAACCAATGTCTTTAAGTTTAGTAGGTCTCAACATTTCATTTACATCGCTAAATTCTCATATAATTAAAAAAAAAAACTAGATCTAGTTTCTGTTGAAGTGGTCTTAAGGTTTTGGAAGGAATTATTTATTGTAGGATGTCTCATTCACTATCAATAAAATTGATATAGTTCATTGCTTTTTTACCTTTCACCATATTAACTATACAAGCAGTACATGACTTATTTATTTGTAAAAGGAGATTTTAAAGAAAGTATTAAAAGAATAAATGAGTTATTTTCATTTTTTATTTATTAATTAATGCATTTTAGCACATAAAAAATTTCCTATTTTAATTCTTGAAATTTCTTTTTATCATATGGTATAGAATCTCATCCAGCCAGAGAGTAAAAATGATGTCCTAGGATTGGCTTTCCAAGAAGTTCAAAAACATGCACAAGAACAGATGAATTCTAGCATAATGGAGATAGAAAAATTGAAGAAATATAATGAAAAAGTAAAAAAAAAAAAAAAATAATAATTAAGGATCTTCAAATTTACATAATCATCTTTTATACACATGTATTTTTTTTTTCATTTTACTTATTTATGGGTATCTGAATCATTTAAATATTTCTTTTTTTTTTCATTAAATAAAGTATATATAATTTTTTTGTTTTTTTGTTTTAACTTTCTTAACAGATTGAAGAAGAGAATAAAAAACTTGTAAGTGAATTAAATCTGCTCAAAAATAATTTAGAAAAGGATAAAAATAAAAAGGTAAAATTTCTTTTGTAATATCTTAAGATTGTTATAATACTCTTTATGAAGCTTAAACAACACAACTGCAATTAGGCCTTTGGGAAGGCTGCACTCTGTAGTCTTGGTCAGCATATATTGTTGAAGATGAAAACTCCAAAATGAAAGATAAGGTTAAGTCGTCACAGAGATTTGTGCCACTGTTTACTGCATTTAGTGTAAAGAGTGGTATTGACCTGCACAAGCCAATTTAAAAATACCAAGTGTAGGCTATAGGCATTACATTATTTAAACAACCAGCATGCAAAATGACCAACAAAAATCAATTTCTACTAGGCAGTGGTTCTAACCACACTTTAATATGGCTTTGAGTCCTGGTTGCTTTTTAGGAAGCATCTAGGGCTCCTCAAAATACTTCAAAAAATGCCTTTGTTCCATAATAGGCAAGACGATCTCACCAATAAGTATGTTGTTGATCTCTGCTGGGATGGACATCTATCCTAGATGACTGTCTGCAAAAGATGGGTGTTACGTGCGCATTTTAGTGTAAATGTGAAATGGTGCGAATGCGTGTTGAAAGGGAAAAGAACCAAAATGGAGGCATAGAAACTAAATAGTGTTTATATTGTTATGAATATTAAACTATTTATAAACTATGATGCTGACATTTTCAAATTGATGTATTGTTGATAGGGTCTCTTATATAACAAATGTAACAGTGGGTAACATTGTTCCCCTGGAAGGGGACTGAAAGAGACAGATGAAGAGCTTTCACAAATATCACAGCACACACATCTGAGACTTAAGAGAGTCCCTTGCAGAAAGCAGTCACAGGCAACAAAAAATTTAAGTTGACTTCCCCCTGCCCCCATGGACAAAAGCAAAATATGCAAACTGTAACTGGGCTAACATGATAGAGAATTAGATGAATTACAGAATTACAGAAATGTAAATCAAATTGGAGCATGTCTTTCCATCCATAGTTATTAAGAGTAACAAAAAAACAACACCACAAAAAAAAATTAATAAATTCTACTTATGTTATTCAGAGCAAACCAGTAACACAGACTAAAAACGTAAAATACCTAGGTGTTATAATAAATAAAAAACTGTCATGGAATCCCAATATTGATGAAACTATTAAAAAATCAAACAAAGCATTAGGGCTTATTAAAATAATGTTTTTTTTTAACAAATCAAATAACAACATAAAACTAAAATGTTATTTAACCATGGTTAGGCCAATAATACAATATGCATCCCACTAGCGGATCCAGAACTTTGGAGTGGGGGGGGGGGG
>JADKLZ010000166.1:21438796-21463444 GCA_021533235.1 Biomphalaria straminea
CCCCCCCCCCCCCACTCCAAAGTTCTGGATCCGCCAGTGATATATATACACGAGAACAAAAAGAAGTGTTTTTCAACCTTCCAGGAAAAAAAGAAAACAAAAAACAGTCATGTTGAGGCAAGCTGGGGGAGTAAGGGAGGGCTGTAAGCTTCGCCATCTAGAAGCGTTTCCTTTCATTTTTTTCAATGCAGAAACGCATTCTCCTGACATCTACAGCTCATTATCCATCAGTAGATTTCGGGGTGAAGCCCCGAAGCCAAAAGCGTTTTTTTCATTCGTCACGGCAGAAATGCATTATTCTGACATCTACAAATAATTATTTAGCAGTAGATTTCCGGGCGAAGCCCCGAGGCCAAAGCGTTTTTTTGCAAACTTCACTGCGTAAACTCATTCTCCTGACAACTACAACTAGTTATTTATTAATGGGGTTCGGGGCTTCGCCCCGACGCATAAAGCGTTTCTTGCATTCGTCACTAAAAAAAAAAAGCATTCTCCTGACATATACAGCTCATTATTCATCAGTAGATTCGGGGCGAAGCCCCGACGCTAGAAGCGTTTTCTTGCATTTTTTTCACTGCAGAAACGCATTCTCCTGACATCTACAGCTTATTATCCATCAGTAGATTTCGGGGCGAAGCCCCGACGCCAAAAGCGTTTTTTGCATTTGTCAGTGCAGAAAGACATTATCCTGACATCTAACGCTAATTATTTATCAGTAGATTTCGGGGCGAAGTCCCGAGGCCAAAGCGTTTTTTTGCAAACTTCACTGCAGTAACGCATTCTCCTGACAACTACAACTCATTATTTATCAGTGGTGTTCGGGGCTTCAGCGTTTTCTTGCATTCGTCACTGAAAAAAACGCATTCTCCTGAAGTATACAGCTCATTATTCATCAGTAGATTCGGGGCGAAGCCCCGACGCCAAAAGCGTTTTCTTGCACACTTCACTGCAGTAACGCATTCTCCTGACATCTACACCTCATTAGTTATCAATGGGGTTCGGGGCGAAGCCTCGACGCCAAAAAGCGTTTTCTTGCATTCTCCACCGAAGAAACGCATTCTCCTGACCTAAATCTCACCATTCATCCTATTAAAAAAGGACCTTTTGAATAATGTTGAAAAATATTCTAATCCTAATATCCATCCATAAAAATATCCATCGTCCCCTTCCGACCTCACCATATCATACTAAAAGGGGGGGGGGAGAGAAATAATATAAGAATCGGTAGAATTATAAATAATTAATATATATTATTAACACAAGTAATAAGTTCGTATACCAATTGTGTGAATTGTAAACTAAAATTCGTCCGCCCCCCCCCCCATCCGATATTGGACCGCCCCCCCATACTCGAAAGCTTGGGGGGGGGCGAAATTGATGCCACCGCCCCTCCCGACCCCACCATATCGGCCAACATACTAGAGGGGGGGGGGGCGAAATATAAATAATCAGTATATAGTATTAACACAAGTAATAAGTTCGTATATCAATTGTGTGAATTGTAAACTAAAATTCGTCCGCCCCCCCATCCGATATTGGACCGCCCCCCCCCCACTCGAAAGCTTGGGGGGGGGGCGAAATTGATGCCACCGCCCCCTCCCGACCCCACCATATCGGCCAACATACTAGAGGGAGGGGCGAAATCATCTAAAAATATCTAGAAATATAAAATAATTAACATATATTATTAACATAAGTAATAAATTCATTATCAATAGTGTGAATTCTATACTAAAATTCGTCCGCCCCCCCCCCTTTGGGGGGGGGGCGGCCGAGTGGGGGGGGGGGGGCGGCCCCCACCCCCCCCCCCCTGGATCCGCCAGTGATGCATCCTCTGTTAAGGACCCCTTAACTCAAGAAAACAATAAGAAACTGGAACAGACACAAAATAGAGCAGCTTTACATAGAAAAATTGGCCTATTATTGTCTTGAAAGAAAATCTTTGTAGTGTAACTTTTCAAATGGTTACATTCAGACATTTAATGTTGTAATTAATGCATGAAATCTAGGATCATTTAAGCACAATTTTGTGTGTATGCAGTACTCATTATGGCTTTTTGTGAAAGATTTTACCTCAATCAAACAGCAAATGATGCTGAATTTCTAGATTATAGAGTAAAGCATGAATTTTGTAACAAGCTAAACAAAAGGTTGCACTTTTCCCTGATCAACATGAAAACATTGCGTTAGTGCATTTTTTAAGGATGGTTTCATTTTTGGACACAAAAGTCGGAGCATTGAAGCGTGTAAATGTAAAATTGGTTTTAAATGTAATTTGGATTAATTACAGAAGAAATTAAAATTTGAAAAATGTATGATTATATTATTGTGTTTATTCTTGTATTGTATTCTTGTATATATATATATATACAAGGCTTGCCCTGGATGTGGCAAAATATGTAGGTCACAGCTGGGACTGCACAGCCACGGGAAACACTGTATTCCTCACTAATCTTCGGATTCGAAGACAAGCCTATTATTATTATTATATATACAAGAATTGCTCAATTAAGAGTATAGGATAAGTGTATCAGACTCTTTTAGGTATTATTTTTTCTACAGTTTTCTAGGAATGTTAATATTTCACTGTTGTATCTTCTTTGATTTGTCTTTGTTTTTCATGTTTCAGCTTGCTATTTGAAAATCTGCCTCATTACTTTTTTTAAAAGGTTTATTTATGGCGATGCTTAAAACTGAATATCAATTTATACATTGCTAGGCCTTTTGTGTGTGTGTGTGCTCTGTTAGTGTTGCTCATTGTTTATGAACTTCGCTGTTTAAAGTACTTTAGGACTTTTTAACTTCTTTAATAACTTTCTATTTTTAATGCTTGAATGGAACTAGGCCTATATACTCTTTTAATTTTTTTGCTTATCTGTGATTTTTCAGAGTAAAACATTTTAGAATGAAAAATGCTATATAACAACTAGTGAATGTTCTTTAAGAAAGATTTTTTTTTGGAAGATATCTTAAAGACTGCACATTTTTTTCATTCGTTGACAAGGGAGGAAATCCAGTGCAGATAGTTTACAGACCAGATCCAGAGTCAGAGAGTGGTGGAGATAAAGCGTCCTCACTTAATTCAGATGAGAAACAATTGTTTGATGAGCTCCAACAAGAATTACTAGAGTTGAAAAGATTCATGAGGCTACATGAAAGTCATCTTTCTAAAAAGGTATTTTGGGACATTGTACATTTCTGCATACAGTAGGCTAACTGCCCAATTTTTTAAATTTTAATACAAAAAAGTTATTAAAGCTTAAATAATTGCAAAAAAATTGATAATGTCATTAACCAAATGAAAACAATTAAAAAAACAATGAAAGGAGAACCATTACAATAGATTATAAAGGTGAATTTATTAATTTAAATAAATAACGGGGAGATTATACAATTTTAATTCATGGGACTTTATATATAGTGATATTAAAATTTACTAAAAAGCTTTTAGTTTTATTAAAAAAATAAAAAAGGCCAAAGTTTAATAAGAAAAAAGTTTAGTTAAAATTGAAATATAATTCCTTTTTTTTTTTTTTAGTTACAAACTAAAAAGTTCAATTAAAAAATTTTAATATTACAATACTTGGTATTCCGATATAAACAACTTTATTATCAAACAAGCAAAATTTAAAAAATCTTTCTCTATCCTTAAAATGATATCTACCAATAATGTATAAGTTATTTCCCTTATTCAATATAAAAAAATTTTTTTTATTGATTCTTGTCTTGATTATTTCAATGAATAATTGATCCATGAATGGGTGTGGGGGTAATAACATAAACACACTTTTTTACCAGAAAGACTGAGAGATAGACAGACAGCATGAGTTGATATAAGCTTTGTAAAATGATGCAGTAATGCCTAACAATTATTTTGTCACATTTTTTTTCATTTAAAGAAGAACTAAAAAAGATGCAGGTAGAAGTGAAAAATGCAATCTATATTATCTGCCCTTGAACATAACATCATAAGCAAATTTTGCTTAACAATTTTGCTAAAAGCCATAGTGAAGCTTCTCGATAAAGTCATGAATTAGTTTGTTCCATCTTTTTTCCAAGTCTTATTGTATATGTATATAATTTCTTTTAGGTTTTAGTGAGAATATGAATCATTTTAGGTCAATATTAAGTGGTTTTAATCAATTCTTAAGTGGCAATTAATAATTTACTAACTACAGGAACATTAAGTACGATACACCCTTTTTATAGCTTAAAATTAGATAGATGTTGCTGAAGAAATGTATGATATTCTAGTTATAATGTGTAGGCCTGTTAATGAGATTTAGGTCTAGATCTTTATTGACTTACTTGACTTAATCCTGTGTACTCCCAGTGGAGCATAGGGCCGCAACCACACCTCTCCACCGAACTCGGTTCTGAGCAGCTTTCTTCATCTGCTTCCATGTCATTCCAGTACCCTCAGCTTCACGGATGACTGACCTCTTCCAGGTTTGCTTGGGTCTGCCCACTTTCCTCTTTTCTTGTGGGTTCCAGTCAAGAGCCTGCCTTGCAACATTGGTAGCTAGTTTTCACAGGGTGTGTCCTATCCAGCTCCATTTTTGTTTTGTAATGTCTTGTGCTATGGGCTTTTGTCTATTTTCTTTTCTGGCCACCTAATTCCTAATATCCGGCATAGGCATCTGTTAACAAAAGTTTGGAGCTTTTCCATATTTCTTTTAGTGACTCTCCAAGTATCTGAACTGTAAAGGAGAACAGACTTAACGTTAGTATTATAGATTCTTATCCTGTTATGTAGAGATACTGCCTTGGAGCGCCAGATTGTTTGCAGAGTTGAAAAGGCAAACCTAGCTTTATTTATTTGAATTAGTATATCATCATCAGCTCCACCGTCTTTACTAACTCTACTTCCCAGATAGGTGAAGTGGTCTGTATCAGGGATGTTTTCTCCCTGTAGCATGATTGGGTTCTCTGGTTTATTGTTGATCCTCATAACTTCTGTTTTCTTTTTGTTGATAAGAAGTCCAGTCTTTTTTCGCTATTTCTGAGAGTCTGGTGAGTTTGGTCTGAGCATTATGTTGCGAATGGGAGATCTTTATTACATAGATCTAATTACACAATTAGGATAACCAACTATAGAAAAAAACAAAAATCAACATTTTCATCCACACTCCCTGCCCAAATAGTAAATCTAATGTTAGTCCGACTGTTATTAACAAACTTGTCAGATAGAAATAACACATGAAGGCTCAGGGATAGTGTACTGTGCAGTTGATAACAACCACCACACATTTTTTTCCATGCATGTTACAAAAATTTTTTATTGCATATTAAATGGTCAAGCAAGAAAATAACAATTGGCAAGGTTAGTCAAGCATGCAGATCTATCCTTACACCAGCTACACAAGTCAAATGGTTTATAACACTCCAGCCATTAATTTTTTTCCATCTATTTATGGACCTAAATGAAAAAATCTAGATCTATTTCTATTATGAGATTTTAAACTTTAATGTAAGGTTTTCCATTAGACCTATATAATTAAAAAAGTGGCATTTTTTTTCTATATGTTTTAGTTAACCTGAGCGGTAAAGCGCTTGGCTTCTGAACTTGGGGTCCTGGGTTCAAATCCTGGTGAAGACTGTGATTTTTATTTTGGGATCCTTGGGTGCCACTGAGTCTATCCAGCTCTAATGGGTACCTGACATTAGTTGGGGAAAAGTAAAGGTGGTTGGTCATTGTGCTGGCCACATGACACCCTCATTAACCATAGGCCACAGAATCAGATAACCTTTAAATCATCTGCCCTTATAGACCACAAGGTCTGATAGGGGAACTTTACTTTTTTTTTAAATAGCAATTGATAATTAATTATTTTGTCCGTATCTCAAATGAGGGAAAGAAGTTATACTTGACTGAAGTAGTGGTATAAGCTGAATTAGTCCCCTTTCTAGGTTATCGTCTGAGTCTCAGTGAACACAAACATGAAATACAATGAGGCTATAGAAACAATACATAGCTATACAATCTTCTATGTTCATAAGAACCTCACTAACAGAGGAGGCTTGAGCTGTGAGTTTGAGTTCAGCCATTTCCCCCCCCCTTTTTTTTTTAAAATCTTTATTGTTAGTCTAAATCTATTACAAGTTCAATTACATTAATAATCCAAACTAATTAATACCATTATGCTTAATATAAGATTATTTTTATTTAAAGTAGTTTTTTTATATTTTTTTAAAGTTTTTTTCTTGTTTGGTGGTACATTTATTAAATCATTACTCTGTCATGTAGAACTGTAGTTAGATGTGTTGAAATGATAGCTGATTATTGGATGCATCAATTTCACAATGCATGCAAGGATTTTTGTTTTTACTTGCTGACATCAGAAAAAAGTACTGATGTGAAGGACACATCACAGTTATTGATATTTATCTGTGGCATAGATACTAAGTTTCAGCTTACTGAATAGTTAGTACGTGTTGAGTCAGACAAACAACCTCATGCCAGGATTTATTCATTGTCACCAGTAACAATATCAAAAGTGTTGGGCTGGTATGTAACAAGCATGGGCGCCCGCAGGGGGGTGAAAGGGGGTGCACTTGCACCCCCCTGGATTCTGAGTAGCAAAATTCTAGACAATACAATTTTTTGCATCATTAAATCAATTAACTTCTTAGTAGCCACTGAGCAAGTAGTAATACCACTGTAGTACAATCAGAAGGATAGTTAATGTTGGATTTGACTAGTCTAGGTCTAATAGTAGGCTAATAGTAAATAGGAATAGATGGCCGACGTGCACCACTCTAGATTCTAGTAGCCACATTGTAGCAAATTTTATAAAAATTAATTTCTTAGAAGTAGCAATTTAAGAAGTTTTGCTTCCACTGAAGTACAGCTTTAAGGAAAAACTATTTTTTCAATAAACTAGAATATGCTAATCAGGTGTTGATGGCTGACCATGTACTCTTTATTATAGTCTTGCAATTTTTTGTACTGTAAAAAAATGTGTAAAATATTCTATTTCACGTAAGTCGTGACTATTTGTTATCTCTTGCCAGTGGCGTAGCATCCATGGCGCGAAGGGGTTCAATGAACCCGGGCCCACGACCATTTAGGGGCCCACACCCGGTGTAACAACCAAGGGGGTAGAGCCGTATTTACTTCAATACAAAAAAGCTCAAGCTTAGGGCCTATAAGACATATTTAGTAGTTGCATACACTATCTGGACTTATATGGGGCCCCATATGTCAAATAGCAGAAGGTTTATTGAATTCCAAAAAATACGTGGGACTATAACTGACAATAAGAAAGGGATGTATGCTTTCGCCCTTGATATTTTTACTGGTGATTGATTGGGTCATGAGGCAGACAGTCTTAAATAATAAAAGCGGCATACAGTGGACACTAACACAGCATTTAGAAGACCTGAATTTCACCGATGACATCTGCCTCCTCTCCCATACGCAACAAAATGCTCAGACCAAACTCACCAGACTCTCAGAAATAGCAAAAAAGACTGGACTTCTCATCATTAAAATAAAACAGAAGTTATGAGGATCAACAAAAGAAAAGAGAACCCAATCATGCTACAGGGAGAAAACATCCTTGATACAGACCACTTCACCTATCTCGGAAACAGAGTTAGTAAAGACGGTGGAGCTGATGATGATATACTAATTCGAATAAATAAAGCTAGGTCTGCCTTCTCCACTGTTCTGGTGTTATGCTGTTCTGCTTTGGTACTTGATTCTCAATGTAGCTACTATTTACACCGCGAGTTCGTTAAACACACAGCAACAGACTAAAACTATGAATAACCAAATAAATCCACTTGATAACTTTTCACAAGGTTTAATCATCAAAAGGGCACAGTCTACGTCGTACTATAACATATTCCTTAATCTATTAACTCCTAGTTCTAATATAGAAAACCCGCCATGTTTATCCTTCTTGTCGCTCTAAGTCTACTGCGTCATTAGTCTGTCTCTCTACGTCACTACTTTTACTGTCGCTAAAAACTATACACAAAATATATTTTAACTAAATAAACTAATATAATCTCTAGGGGGCAGTGTAATGACCGTGTTCTGTAGAGACTCTATGGCTGTGCACCGGCGCACGAGAATGGACTAAATGAATGGAGAGGAGGAAGTGCGAGCAGAGAGAGAAAGATTATTCCGTTAACAACCTGGTCTCCTCTACAGCGCATCGAGAAAGCCTGCTGGAGCAACGTGTTGAACAAATGGTCCTGATGACCACCGCCATGACATCTTCTGCTTCTCTTCTTGCCATGAGGCCGCCCTTAACCAAGGCAGATCAACTGGAGAGGAAGGAGAAAGAGACATACGCAAAGCACAACGCAGATGGCTTCATTGAGGTGGCAAGATAAGATCATTGTCGCCACAATCGACAGACCTCCGCCTGCATCAACTGGTCCACTGCTCTTGGTCATGAAATCGATTTTTGTCAATTTTTGACAAATCTGAGAAGGGGACAATGCTGTACCTCTTGTTTCCACACCATTATTGTGGTGCGCATTTGTGCACTATTGAAACACTGTGATGACAAGAGTTGGACTCAGGAGGGAAGACTCGATGTAATGTTGGTTGTTGATATCGGCCTTGTAGGCCTACACCGCGAGTTCGTTAAACACACAGCAACAGACTAAAACTATGAATAACCAAAGCAATCCACTTGATAACTTTTCACAAGGTTTAATAGTCAAAAGGGCACAGTCTACGTCGTACTATAACATATTCCTTAATCTATTAACTCCTAGTTCTAATATAGAAAACCCGCCATGTTCATCCTTCTTGTCGCCCTAAGTCTACTGCGTCATTAGTCTGTCTCTCTACGTCACTACTTTTACTGTCGCTAAAACTATACACAAAATATATTTTAACTAAATAAACTAATATAATCTCTAACCCTAACATAACACAACTCTTCAAACAATCTGGCGCTCCAAGGCAGTATCTCTACATAACAAGATAAGAATCTATAATACTAACGTTAAGTCTGTTCTCCTTTACGGTTCAGAAACTTGGAGAGTCACTAAAAGAAATATGGAAAAGCTCCAAACTTTTGTGAACAGATGCCTACGCCGGATATTAGGAATTAGGTGGCCAGAAAAGATAACCACTACCGATTTGTGGAAAAAAACGAGACAAAAGCCCATAGCACAAGACATTACCAAACGAAAATGGAGCTGGATAGGACACACCCTGCGAAAACCAGCTACCAATGTTGCAAGGCAGGCTCTTGACTGGAATCCACAAGGAAAGAGGAAAGTGGGCAGACCCAAGCAAACCTGGAAGAGGTCAGTCATCAGTGAAGCTGAGGGTACTGGAATAACATTGGAGCAGATGAAGAAAGCTGCTCAGTACCGAGTTCGTTGGAGAGGTGTGGTTGCGGCCCTATGCTCCCCTGGGAGTAGGCCCTACACATGATTAATTGGTCCACTTAATTTCTCCTCCCACTTCAGAATTTTTTTGTTTAGAGCTTTGAATTATAGTTTTGTAATAAAACAAAGTAACAAACATGCCTATTGAACAAAATGTACCATTTACAAATAAATGTATTTTTCGACTATTTTTTTTTCTGCGTGATCCTCAAAGTCTTAATCTAAATATGTAGGGTATTTTATCTTTTCAAAGATCAAATCGGTTGTATTTGCATTATAGTAAGGGCCTTTAAATTCAAGAAGAATATTTTTCAAGTTAAACAATATTCAAAAGGTCATTTTTAATAGGGTGAATAATGAGCTGTAGATGTTAGGAGAATACGTTTCTGCAGTGATGAAAGCAAGAAAACGCTTTTGGCGTCGGTGCTTCGCCCCGGACCCCACTGGAAGGGTATAGAGAGCTCGCCCAAACCACCTAGCTGTCAAGAAAAAGCTTTCAATATGGCTGTTTTTATTTTTTTTTTAATTTTACGAATAATTTATTTTCGGCGGAAATCCACAAAGTCTTAATCTAATTATGTGGGGTATATTATCTTTTTCAAGGAATAATCAGATGTATTTGCAATGTAGTAATGGCCTGTATATTCATATTAGAATATTTTTCAAGTAAAAAAAAATGTTCAAAAGGTCCTTTTTCAATAGGATGAATACTAAGTTATAGATGTCAGGAGAATGCATTTCTGCAGTGAAAAATGCAAGAAATTGTTTTTGGATTCGGGGCTTCGCCCCGGACGCCACTGGGAGAGCTTACATCGCTTTCCCATCCTAGCTGTGAAGAGAATGGCCTCAACATGGCTGTTTTTTTCGCCGAAGGTTTAGAAACAATGCTTATTTATTTAAAATTCTAATATGCATGCTGTACGCGCGTTTACACTTAGGGTAGGGGTTACTGCGAGTTAGGGTTAGACCCCCCCACCACTCCAAGTTCTGGATCCGCTAGTGCCCTCAGGTAAGTTCTTATTGTTTTAACAAAACTAGCCGCTTGCGCATTATATTTACTGTGCTAAATGGTACTTAAACATGATCTTTAATTAGACTGTCAGCGGTACTCATGAATTCGCATAGGAGTGTCTTTTAGTAAATGTACCGATACATACAAAGTACTGGATTTCTTTGTCACACAAAATGTTTGTCCTATGGAGGGGGGGGAGGGGCCCATCAACACATTCTTGAACCCGGGCCCACGGGTACCTTGCTACGCCACTGTCTCTTGCACATAATTATACTTATTATAATATTTAGTTATATTAGGGCCTAGAATGTGAGAAATATTTTTTCTTTGTCTCGGAGAAGAAATCCTTGCTGATTTTATTTCAATACGATAAATGTGAAAGTTTCTTTGAACAAGAATGAGGAGTTCAGTCATATGTGTAAATGTATTTATGTTATGCACAGTTAAAGTCGGTTTTAGCGCTAGATAGCAGGTTAAACACGTCCACCAGTTTACGATTGCAGACTATACAAGAAAGCTCTTAATAATAATAACGTTTAATTTATAGAGCACTGTAGGCTCAAGGCACTGTGATAACATTACAAACATAACAAGGTTACAAAGACAGTTTGTGAGAAAACACAAACTCATTATCGGTCCTCGAAGTGGTCCACCCAGGCAGGTAAAAGACAGGTATTAATATTTTCAGAAAGAATATCATAATTAAATTCTTTCAAAGAAAAATGACAGAGAAAAATGGAAAAAGAAGGTTCACAGATCTTGTGTGGTCCAGCAGACCAAAGGATATGTGAAAGTGAATGTGGAGTCAAATGTGAACCTGGCCTAAGTGATGTCTTATAATGAATATCTAATTGATCTAATTGTCTGTAAGGGTCAATCTCTAAAAAAAAAAATGCCTTTTGACAATTGCTGTCAGCCCCGCGACTGCGGAGTATTACACCTGATAAATACCTACTTATTAATTGTTGTTTTAAATTATGCTCCACTTATTTGCATTTTAAATATATTTTTTTCTTTAAAAAAAAGAAACATTATTTTTGGATAGGTGTAATGTTCTGCATGATAAAACTTAAGTAGCGTTGCGACACAAATGTAAAAAAATAATTTTCGACTAAAAGTCTGAAACCATTTGCATAAATGTGTTGAAAATATGATAAATAATTACCTCCCTTACTAAAGAGCTTCCCTTGTTTGTTACTATTTATAGTGAATAGTTGTAAAAGTGGTGTATTTTATGAAAAAAAAAACTGCTTGCATAAGTGATTAAAAAAATTAGATTTTTCGTTTTTAGAAAAGCAGAATCTAGTCTTGTTTTCCGATGGGCTATTCGTGCGGCGTTATTCAAAATTCTCTGTTGCTTTGCTATTTTGTCATCAGATATATCTGCTAGCAAGGCGTTGCAGTAGTCAAGTCGGGAGAGTATGAATGCTAGAGCTAGTTTTTTGTTGACTCCGTTGTCATTCTGAGTCAAACAGGGTCGGATATGACCTAATCATTGAAGCCTAAGATAACGGCCCTTACAGAGCTGATATGTGTGTGTCGACAGATATGTCATGAACGCCATCACATGCTATCGTACTAGGCAAAACGACAATTTGAATTGACGGAGCAATGGCAGCTGCAAGAAACAAAAAAAAATACGAGCATCAGCATTTGCTGGGTATTTTGGTGATGAAACTGCAGATATCTGAGTCACTTTTTAGTTTGTTTGTTGATGGCGATCGTATTTGAGAACAAGTTACTGGTTTTGTTCCTGTTCAGAGAAACACAGTCTGTATCAGCGAATACATTAAGTATTGTCTAGACATGAATATACTACTAGGCCAAGACTGCAATGGCTGCCCCTGATGGTTAGCTTTCAGAAATATGTAAACAAAAAGTTTCATTTTCACCTTTTAGTTTGAGACACTATGGAGTGAGAAATAAGAACCCAATCACAATGTTAACTGCAATTCGCTGTTAACATTTTCTGTTAGATCGTCCGTAGGTAGGCATATACAAAACGGATAAGCTTAACAACGCGAAAAGTAAATTGTTTGTTAAAATATTGTTAAATATTTAATTTAAAACAAATATTTACAGGTCACTTATTATCGTATATGGGTTAGGGGGGGAAACAGTTCCTTTCTTTATTATTCTCCGTAGACGGAAATTTGCACCCCCCTGGAAAAAATCCTGCGGGCGCCCATGGTAACAAGATGGCAAGTGTAACAACTGATGGGATTAGGAAAAATGCATAGGTTTGTTGAAGTTGATGAACGATAAAATTAAGGAGCAATATCTTGATCTTGCAATAGTAACTTTTTACTGTATCAGGAAAGTTTGATCAAAGCTGCGTTAAATATCAAGCATGTTACTGACCAAATCAATAGTCACATTGATCAACTTTATCAGGGGATTTAACCACATGTAGTTCAGAGAACTAATTGAAGATCTGGAAACTGAGATACACACACAACCAAATATTATATATATATAAAAATTGAGCATAGATATATAAAAAAAAAATTGCCCACCCCTGGTCTAGACCAAACATACCAAACCAAAAATAAATTGGGTATAATTTTTTAAAAGTTTAATTTTTTTATAAGGGTAAGTTTGACTAATTTTCTAAATTGATGATAAAACTTTTAGTTAAAATACTTTATTCTAGTAAAGTCTAGTTGAAATCTAGTTTTAGTTTAACTTTTTCCAAATTTTATATCAACTAACTCTGTCTGTCTGTCTGTCTGTCTGTCTGGTAAGAAGTGTGTATTTCTTCATCACCCTATTCTGGATAAGGTTGAAATTTTACACAAATTATTTCTTGTACCTTACAAAGCAATAATCAATGTAAAAAATTAACGATTAGTTATTAACCATTTGTAATTAATTATTTTCTTTAGTATCAATCAAGGGAAAGAAATTCTACTTGACAGAAGTGGTCCTATATGTTGAATTAGTCCCTTTATTATGTAGAGAATTAGTTTGAAACTAACAAAAGATAACTATAAAACCTTTTATTTTTATAAGCACTTTACTGGCACAGTGGTTAGTGTATTGTTTTGAGGTGGCTTGTGCCCTCGAGTTCGAATTAAAGTCATACAATTTAAAATTTTAAAAAATATAAAATGCATTTAAAAAGTTATTATGGTAAGATTCATTCACATGCCCCCTTTTTTCCCCCTCCAACCCTTTTTTCCAACTGATCTAGACTAAAGATAGGATTATATAGTGCATTGAGAAACTAAACGCATGAAATTCCGCTAAATAAAAACATACATAGTTATTATTATTATTGCTATTCTAGATCTGTTATAAATGCAATTGCATAGTGGATCCAAACTAATTGATACAATTACACACTTTATATAAGCTTTTTTTGGTTTAAGTATTTTTTTTCTTGTTAAATTTAATTTAGTTCCCATCACTATTTATGTATGGAGCTTTTTATATCAGAATACTTCAAAAGTTTGTCATAGAACTTTTTTTTATTATCTTATAAACCTAGAATAAACAACACTTCCATTAGAGTTCTTTGAGAATACAGTTTACAGAAGTTTCCCACCTTTCAGAAAACTAAATTAAATGAAAGTTCTTTTGATTTAGCCCTCCTCAGTGGTCATTCAAACATCTATAATAAACTTTTTTTACTTATAATTTTCTTGCAATGTTTTCTGCATTCCTTTTCTTTGGCCTCTTGAAGGTTGATTTTTTTTCAAGGAACATGTTTTGGCATTTTCAAACTATTCTCTGGTCTAACAGTATTTAAATTGCTTGAGATTATTAAGTCTCCTGACACTAATTAGTTTGATCATAATGAGCAACAAATAAGTTAGTAACATACTTAATATTGATGCAACATTGCATAGATTTTTCTAAACAGAGGTTAGTTTGTATAGTTAGGTTCTTCTTTGATGTCATTATTTTTTAAATATAATTTTCCAAGGCTAAGTACAACCTCCTTTAGTTGCTCTGGTCTTTTCTTGTTCCAAATAACTCAAATCTTTCCACACTTTCTTTTGAATGAAATCTTTGGTTGAGTATTTTAGTGGCTTAATAGTTAGCAACTTTTTGTTTTCTCTATCAATATTTACAATTGTATTTTGTCTAGTACATTCCTCCAATACAAGAGAGTGTCACTAAATTTTCTCAGTTGTGCCTTAACATTGGTACATTATATTTTCACTAGTCTTGTCAATATGTCTGATTAAATTTTTAATTTTTTTTAGAAATAACTGATTTTGTTTTATGTTGAGAACTTGAGGACCTAAACTGTTTGCACATCTAAAAGAAATGCCTGAACACATCATAAAAAAAAAACTTTCTTCCATTTTACAATTTTGTGGGACAGCACCATGCTAGCTTTGCATATGTTGTATTGATAACTTTTACTACTGTTTAATCTTGTTTACCAGGGCTTTTTTGTGTGTGTCTATTGTAATGACCAAACGTTTCCCCCTTTCCTCTTTTTGTACCCCATTGCTTCTTTCTGTGCTGTGCTAATTATACTTATTTTATTTTTTTAAAGTTGTTCTGCCTCTTTCTTTAGATGCTCAAGCTACATTTCTTTTTTTTTTGTTTTCTTTTGCTATTCTTCTTCTTTCTTCTATTCTTCTAATTCTTCTCTTAGCCCATTCTTTGGTCATATTCAGAAATCCTGCAGTGGTCTTCCAGTTCCAAGTAGTCTTGCACTTGTGTATTAGATATCTAAATGTGAATGAGCATCATAAATTGAGATAAACTTCAATTAATTTCAGTTTGATGTGTATTGGGCATTTTCAAGTCTTTTCTTCATCCTTGTATCTTAATCTTCTCAATCACTAATAAATGCATTCATTTACAGATACACAATATAATAAGCTGGTCAGTTCTCATACACTTGGTTAGCAGCCATCAACTGTGACAATCTATATATATAATTCTCTTCTTCCCTCAAGAGGTGGATGAGAAGCAAGAAGTAAAGGAAAGATCATACACTTATTTCTGCGGATAGTCACCCCTCTAAAACACTCCGTATGGCTGCCTGCGCTCTGGACTGTCGTTAAAATTTATCAAACCCTGCCTGCTCCCATCCCCCTTTATTGTGTGGAAGGTTTGTACTAGGAAGTAAATTATTTTCAACCCTGAAGGAAAATCCGAAACATTGTAAAACATTTTACAAACAAATATTTTACAAACAACATTTTACAAACACTAAATATCAGCGCCGGACTTAACCATTGTGACCAAGAGGTCATGGAAAGAGATTTAACTACTATGTATATATATGTAAATAGCAGTGCCGGACTTAAGCATTCTATCTTTAAGAATTGTTGACCTCAATTAATTCTTCATTAGTTTGATGTGCAAGAAGCTTCTTTCACCAGATTACACAATTACGCTGATGCATAATGCCACGTGTAAGATTGGCATTTTCTATATTGAATGACACCTCAAAATGACAATATTTGTCTATATATTTCCATATATTTTAAGGACTTTTCTGATATTTTGTAATTTTGGGTGATTTCCAGGAGCTCCTGGTAAATCGACAGAAGGACGTGGGAAATCTGTTTTAAGTTATAATATGGTTTAATCAAATAATTTATACACCTAGAATTAGCGCCGGTCCTGTGACAATGCAGAGCCCAATCCAAGGCGGCCGCATAGGTTGCAGTGGCCTAAGGCCAGCCCTGCAAAATAGCAGCATATATTAAATTCCACTAGAGCCAGGTTTGAAAAAGCACAACTTGCAAAAAATTGTTTAGTTAAAGCCATTCTGATATTTCTTTACATTTAAACAAATTATGTCATTTTCATACTCTATGTGTCAATTAAATTTTGCATCCGAAAGTAGAAAAAAGTCTGTGCATTAGCTATGGTTGGAATGATGTTGCCCACACAGCATTTCTTCCCTTTCCATACTGCTGATGTAGGCCTATCCAAAGGAATGGCAAGTGCTGATTTTATTTGAGATCAGAAGCATTGCAGGCCCTGCGGGAATGTAGCACTGTGGGCTCCAAAACACCTAAGGGTTGCTGGCTCATAATTTCTCCTCAAGGTTGACTCCCTAAGTCTTTCCTATGTTTGGGTATACATAGGCAAGGCAGCAGAATTTTAATTCCGAATTTTCCTTCTCCTAAGCAGTAATTCTACCTGCCCCAAGCTCATTGGTTGAAGCTCCAGTTAAACATCTAATAATATATTGTTTAAAATCACAATGCTTCATTTAGTTATGTTTTTTTTTTCAAATGAGCTTATTATATATGGACTCAGACTTACAGGATTTCAAGTGTCAGTATTGTATATTATAGTGGGCTCATAGATTTTTCTTGTTTTTGTTTTTCTTTCTTTGTTGTAGATAATCTCTTCGGCATTGTATTAAACCACTAATATTAAGCTGATCCCATTAAATTTGATAAAATAAGATTTAACTATTTTTAAGCAAATTAATGAACCGTGTTTTGTACAAAGACTATTATCTTTACTTGTGGTACTAGTAGTAATGTAGCAATGTAGCCTTACTTTGTCATACATAGGATACTTAGAATGTATGTATTAACTTATGTTAAACTATTCCTCTTTGTATCCAGGTTTTAGAAGCTGAAACTGAAGCTCATCACTGGAAAGATGAAATGAATCAGAAAGAAAAACAATTTGAATCAGAAATTGAAGAATACAGGCAACTGGCAGAGCTAATGAGGGTAACTAAAGCATTAAATATTAACTTAGTTGTATTATAGGCCTATATAAAGTCTAACAAACAAACATTTGAACACATTATATTTGTCTTTACAACTCTTATATATCAATTCACTCTGTCTTTTTTGTAAAACGTTTGTACATGTTTTTTCTCCCATCTCGGATCAAGCTGAAATTTTGCACAATTATTTCTTTTACCTGAAAAAAAAAAAGAAGAAATAAAGAAAAACAATTACTTAATTAACTATTGGTAATTATTTTTTTTTTGTTTGGTATCAAACAAGGGAAAGAAATTGTACTTCACTGATCTGGTGTTTTAAGTTGAATTATTCCTTGTTATACTTTGTAGAGAGAAATAGGTTGCCACTTTAAACTTTGATACTAATAATAGATAACTATCAAATCTATTTTCATAAGCATTTCACTGGCACAGTGGTTTGTGCATTAGCTTGCAAAGGCTTCATGAGGTCGTTCAACATTTTTTTTTTATAAATGAATTTAAAAATGATCACAGTAACATTTTGACAGATACCCCTTTCTTTCTCATCCCACCCCTTTCTCAAATAATCCAGATTAAAGATAGGATCATAGTGTACTGAAAAAGCTAAAAGCATAAACCTGCGCTAAACAAAAACAATTTAAAAAAATATTTCTAATAAAACAGGTTTATTATTGTCCAAACTATTGATACAACTACGCAATAAGCTTTTTTTTTTTTTAATAATTTTTTTTTTAAATTTTTGTTCTTTTATTTATATATATTGTTTAATTTTTGGAGACTTATATACAAGAAATTTTTTTGTTACCCTGGGGAGTAGAGTATGCTCAACACTGAGCCCCCTCCCCCAAAAAGAAAAAAACACTTTTCAAGTCATTAGAATTATCTGGACCCATATTGTTGCACAGGATTATGGCTGGATTTTCTATTTCTGCTTTGACTGACATTTTAAAGTGGTTTATACCCTCTATTTTATTATGCAAGTAATATTTTAATTAGCATTAGTTATATTGAGTTAATTCCAAAAAGGCCTATTTAAGACAATATATTGTTACGCTGGTCGTCACAGGCGCTTCTGCCTATTTGACGCAGCTAAACAATTATTTACCAGTAGCCAGGTGGTGACGCTACTGGGCGGGTTCATTCTGTGCACTCTGGTGCAATACCAGAGGGTGGCCTTCACCTGAGTGACCTGACTGGCACAACTAGACTAAAACTATGAACTAAGCTAAGATAAACTAACTTAGAACTAAGATAAAAACAACTAAAATGAAACAAATAACTAAATTTATAAACAACTATATACACATACTTTTATTTACAACAAAATAAATCAATAAATCAAAATCAATCAATAATGAAATGTACCCTCACACAAAATTAAAATAAATGAACGGAATAATAAAAATACTGACAGACCAACTCATCTCAAACTAAGACTAAACAACTAACTAAAACAACTAATCTACTGCCTAAATCCACACACTAACCAATAACTCAAAAACAACCACTACAACTTAACCTATATAATAAACCCTAATCAAACTATCTTACACTAACACAAACAGGCATAATGGCAGATTAATGGCGAGGCGAGCAGACTTAACTGCAGTAAGGATAGCCTATAATAAAAAACAAACACTAGTAAATAAAAAATCAAAAATAAAATCATAACAGTTTAGGCCTGGATTTAGACCACACACTAATACCATGAGGTAAACACATATTACCTGCATGTGGCTAATTAAAGCCATGAAATAATACACATGAGGCAAAAACATACATGTCTATACCACAACACTAGTTGGGCTAGACAATAAAATAAACATTAGATCTAGACTAAAATAGCTCTAATAATAATAATAAGGCTCAACAAAGCCAAAATTATTTAACGGCTAACGGGCGCCGCCATCTTGCACAAAAAATATAATCAGGACACTCGCCCAATTATAGCAATTATCCTAACATGAAATATATATATTAATAAAATACTGCATGGGACACATTAAATGAATAAAGAACTAATTACAAAATAGACAAGATGGGACAAAAGTAGACCTAACAAGGAGGATTGTTGAAGATGGCATTATTCAACAAGAAGCCATGCACATCAAGTCAAAACTGGACCTTCCGTTTCCACACCGGACAATACAATGGCTGCTAAATTAAGCCGAGATTAGACACAGAACCAATCCATGTAAATCTAGACAAATAACACTAGATCTAGGAACAATTAATACAAATTTAAACTAATTATATAAAAATAAAAAGAAATAAAACACTAAACTACTTACAGGCGGTCCCGCTACCTCTAAGCTACATGGTCCTCGACTATGGTCGAGTCAATTCAAACAAAAGGAAAAAATTCAACACATCCGTTCAATTTATAGGGGTCACTTCCTGTCCCCCTGGCCAAGTAAAATCAACAGAATTACATGCCAAAAATAATATATTTACAACTGCCAAATTACAAGCCACGAATATAATTAAAACTACCGCTAGGTAACATATGATAACAATATTTTGACATATTCCATTTTTTGTCATGTATTGTTTTAGTTGATTGTTTGGAAAAAAATTATTTATATTCTTCTACTATGTTTATATAAATATTTCTAAAAATTATCTATATTCTTCTACTATGTTTATTTATTTTAATATAAATATTTATACATTTAATAAATGTAAATAAAAAAAAGTAAGTATTATAATGAATACATCTTATTTCATATAGGAAAAGCAAGAAGCCAGAATTCAAGTAATAGCTCAAGATTTAGACCAAGCTCAATTTGTGGCTGATGCCTTACAATCTTTGCTGGAAACTAAAGAAAAAGCACTTAGTGAAGAGTTTAGCACTTCTGGGATAAAAAACCAGATGATATGTAAATCAAAAATAAGACTTTTAGACATGTCTTCTACCCTTACATAATAGTATTAGCCAATGCTTATTTGTTAGACTAAAATTTAGCAACTTTTTACTAGGATGAATAGTGTGCTTAGATTCCAAGAAAATACTTCATTATCAGAATGTCCCACTCTATAATACTTTAACATTGACATGGGAAGAAATGTGTTGAAGATGCCAGACACAAACCCCAGTGACGTCACTGGAATATACTTGCCTTTTTTGGGGGACCCCTCAACTCAAGAAAACAAAGAAACTAGTACAAAATTAAAATAAATTAATAAAAATGTAAATTCACATTTGTTTACAGTAACATCATTAGTAAAATACTAAACTTTGACTGGCTCCAGGGAAAAAAAGAGTAAAAAGGAAAGTAGAAATAATACATAAAAACATAAAACATGGAATCATAACTTACACAACTCTGAGAGACACAAAGAAAGAGGAACATTTCTTATTCCATATGCTAGGACTAATTTGTGCAAGACTTTCTTCTTTTCTACTATCAATAAAGCATTGAAAGGTTACCTGAATCAACTAAGGAAATTAATGACTTTGTAAATATTAGGTCTTTATTCTTTCTTTAACATGAAAGAATTAATGAATACATTTATACTTGTAGAACATAATTATCTTCTTTTTTAAATTTATAAGATAATATCTTTTTTGTTTTCTTGGATATTAATCTATTTGTATCTTAGGTATTATTGTTTAAACTGAAATCTTTGATTATTGTTAATTTCAACTTTTGTCCTTTCAAACAGCTGCTCAAGAGGAAGAGCTGGTCAAGCTTTATGATATTCTTGAAAAACAAAGAGATGAAATAGAAAATTTGAATCAAATGTTAGATCATCTAGCGCAACAGGGACCTGATGGAGGTGAGTAGTCAGTGTTATTTTTATCTTTGTTTTTTTTTTTTAAAGTAAATTGGTATGTAAGGCCTGTTGTGCAATGGAATCCATGAGCCATACGTGAATGATTTTTGTGACTTCCAAATTATTTATTTTTGCAATGCCTCAAGTATTTCTTATCTTGCATGACCAGACAAATTTGCTATCTGGAAGGGATTAATATTAGGTTGGAACAAGAATTAGGTGGGAACATTTGTGGAAATTTTTTTATTAGCCAAGCTTTCAGATCAAAGGAAAATGTAGAAGATACTTTTGGCCTAAATGTTTTAGAATAAATATATCTAGCATAAATCAAATTACATTACTACACATTTAGATGGTATAGTTATTGAAATGGATGGCTGCCTGGTCATGTGGTATGTCCGTTGGACTTTCTTTCAGTTGTCTTGATGATCCAGGGTTCATACCATGCATGCTGCCATCCCCTCTCATCCTTCATGAGGTCTAAACTAGGAACTAGATTATCTACAACTCTGAAGGAACTTCTGAAACTAAAGACAAGGCTGCATCTGTTCATCATTTTCATAGAAAATGAAAAAGCATATTTAAATTATGTAAAAATGCTACCAGACATATGTCCTCCTGTGGAAATTTTCTATTTTTGTTTACTTCTATTATATATTATCTATCAATTAAATTCAAACTCACCCATAATTAATAAGCTCCTTCATAATCAGGTTGGGGTTCATAAATTCAAGACAGGTCAAATGAAACAGTTACTCAGAGATGATCTTTTCATTTTGCATTCTCAGGCTTAATGCTAATGTTAAAAGAATGTATTATCTGACTCAGGAGTTTGGACTAAAGAAAACAGAGTTCCACATGTATGTGTGCATGAAAGCTAATAGATTACTGCTAAAGTCACATCTTACAAATATGATGCTTGATATAGTAGGGTTTTTCTTGTCCATTTTTGGGGCATGCATATGTCTGGTAACTTTAATACAGCATGACCTCTGGTGTCATTATGCATTGTTGATAAATAGTGAATACAATTAGGTTCTTTTGTATTCTTCTAAAATATCCAACAGTATACTTATAAATGGAATTTCATGGCATTGTGGAACCTTATTGAGGAGTCAGATTTTGCAAATAATTTTTCCACTATTCATATGTTCCATATGAGCTGGTCATGCACACACACACATATTGTTAAGAGATGGGTTGAAACAATACAAAAAAGAACACTACTATTCCCCAGTCTCTGCTATCACTCTGATTGCATGCTTCTTGATGAAGCACAATCCAGTTGTAATGTGTCAATAATTCTGGTAAAAGAAATATTTTACAATACTCTAAATTTAATTCATTACACTGATCCACAAACATAAAAAGGAAAACAATCCTTAATCTCTCAATTGAGAAAAAATCAAAACTAATGTCCCCTAATACACTAACACACTTACTGAGGTCCTCCCTCCAGCATAAAATAAAAGCATGCTAATTCTCACATAAAAGCAAGCAAATATGGCTGCCTGGTTGTGCGGTTTGCACACTAGATTGTTTGGATTTATTGATGGTCCATGGTTCAAACCCTTTCCACTCACATCCCCCATCATCCAGCTGGAGGTTTGGACTAAGAAGTTAACTATCTTCAACTCTGAAGGAACATCCAAAACGTTAAACATTTTACAAAAATAAAACAAAAATCCTTTTTTGAACAAATATCTTAAGGGGAACAGCCTTAAAAACTATGTCAATAATGTACAACTTGTTTCCCCATATTTGATATCAATAAAAAAACATTAATTACCAATAATTAATTGACTAATTGGGTATTTTTTAAAACACATTCATGTTTTGTTAGTTTTAATCATTAAATGTTTAAAGGAGAATTTATGAGGGAGAAATAGTGTTAACAATCATTTAGTGGGTCTAAACCCAACAAATTTAGCCATATCTATGAATACTGAAGGATTAGTTTCCCTTGATGGTATCAAACAAAAGTATTAACTACCATTAATAATGGACTAATGGGTTACTTTTTTTAAATTGATTCATGTCTTGTCTATGCCAATGAATAGGGCTAATTGTACTAAGTTTCAACTTGATCCAAGAATGGGCATGGGAGGAATAACATGTACACACTTTTTACCAGACAGAAAGACAGAGCGAGTTGATATAAGCTATGTAAAAAATGATTAGTCAGGGAGAGGGAACATGTTTACAACAATGCTTAATGGAAGCCCTTTTAAAGAATCAGCACCTAATTTAGCATCATAGATGAAAGTGGTGGAAAACAGGCGTTTGAAAGCAGACATTGACAAAGTAATTGTCACCTTTATGGACCTGGAGTGTGAATTTTATTAAATCTTTTTTTTTTAAATCTTCATATAGTTTATATGGGTTTTTGAAAAAAACAAATTGCTCCTCAGTTGGGGTTGGATTTGATGATGAATTGTGGCACATACGGCAAGAAGTGAACAACTTGAAGGAGACCTTAGCTATGCAGTCTGCTTATGTTCAGGCTATGCCCAGCGTTGGTCACATTGAGATTCAAACCAACGGTCAAGATGTGAGTGATAACCATCCTAGAAATGAAACACAGATTTTCATGGCAAGTTTTTATTTCCTTTTACTTATATCAAATTTGTTTGGTGGCTGGGACTATTAAAAAAAAAGGGCAGAATTAAAATTCTTACTTAGAAGTCTTTTCTTGCATTTTCAATAATTCTTCTTTGTAGTTTATTTTAGTCTCTTTAAACAATTTTTGTTATAAAAGTTGTATGTATAATCTTTATCTTTTCTTAATAGAGTAAATACTGAAAAGAACTAACAGTCCTTGAAAATCTCTTACAATGTTTTTATATCACTGATTGGTTTGAAAAGATGTCACTATATCACTGATATCTTCGGTTTTCTTTCAATCATTTTCTTTGAAGGGACATCTCTAAGTTATGATAAACTCCTTTTTGTTGTTAGTATTTTGAATAGGAAATAGTTTAATGACTGTGTTTATTATTTGATTGTTATCTTGACACAATTGGTTGTTTTATTTATTTTTTTGCTTTTTTTTTTCACAATAAAAGTTTTTGTTCAACAAATTTATTGAAAAAGTTCATTTTTTTAAACTTAATTGTTATAGCAGTTTTGAAAGTCTTTGCAGATTTTAAAATATGAAAAGATACAATAGTTTTCACATTCAAAAAGTCTATTATATTTTTTGCATTAAGTTTAAGATGTACTTGTTAAAATTAAAAATTTTAATTCGCTACTACAGATTAAAATTTGAATAGATCAAATTGAACATATTTTATTTCTTTTTCTTAGACTATCTTAAAATTTTGTTGACTAAATATCAGAATAATTATTTATGAATGCAGGTTTTTTTTAACCCAAAGAAAGTCATTTTACCCATTTTATATTCTTAACAAGATACCTTGATTTGGAAACCACTATTCTGTCATTACCAGTAGTAATTAAAATATCAATTTCAAGCCTGCTGATAACTATAATACATTTTAATCAGTCAGTAATATGAGGCAATCATCTGTTGCTAAAAAATGTTTACTTACACTTTGCTTTTACATTAAATGTCAATCTTCAAGCCCAGGAACATAGCAAAAACAAATAGCACTAGAAAATTGTCAAGAAGTCAACCTGCCAGTGTAGCTTCTACTCACCACTCTTCTTTGAAACCACATTCTGGTGCCAGTACCACAACATATAGTGGTAGAACATATGATACTTCAAAACAAATATATGCTCCTCTTGGAACAGCATCTGTAAGATCGTTTTCATTTCCTCAGGTATGTATGATAATTTATAGCTCTCCATGTAGTAACAATATTACTCATAT
>JADKLZ010000166.1:21463844-21523857 GCA_021533235.1 Biomphalaria straminea
TATATATATTGTAAGGAATCTCACTGTCCAGGCTCTCTGCAAACTGCACCACACGACAGAACTTAAAGAACTTGACAACTCAGGGCTCCAAAGTAACGTAACACTTTAATAGTCGAATAAATCAAAGCCAATACTGTACAACTGGCAACACAGGATGTACAAATATTTCTCCGTTAACACCGTACCGATGTATCAACTCTTGCACTGGCCTCTCCGTCTCGTTCCGGGCTTGCACTGGGTTCAACAGTTCAGGACTGACTTCACACACTTGGGCTCATTGTGTCGGACTCGATCGTAGACCAAGATCAAGAAGCTGTTCCTCTTGACTGTTCTTGACAGTACTCCGCACAGAACCGTCGTAATGCTCCGTACAAAACCACACCGCTGAACCACACTGAACTGGGTTGTAGTCGACCGGACTGTAGTGAACAGTCTTGACTGCGACACCTCCGCTCTTTATATAGGGTCCCTAATGGCCTTCTAAAACCGGACAGAACGTCGCTCGACCATGTTGGGTGGATACATTCCTTGTGATGCTCCTGAGCTCTGTTCACGACGCCGATCCTTCCTAAACCGAAATGTTGACATTCGTCTCAGCTGACCGTCATAACTTGTCACGGTTGACCGCTTGTCTAGCGCTGGTCTGAGGGAGATTTGCGTCGGCTGACTACACACACACCACTACCCCCATCTATGCTACCACTAGGTCGGTCGGTCTGTCTGTCTGTCTATCTTTCTTCTCTCTGTGGCATTTGACGTCTCGAGAGATGATCTTTTCCCTTTGCAACTTCTCGTGTGGCTAAAGAGGCCAATCCTTGATACACAGCTGCGGTTGCAGGTTGGGCATATAAAATCACCAGGCACGGCTGCATTTTCAGCCTTCTTTCTGCTTCTGTTGTGCATGGCATCTGCAATCCGATACCCTTCTTTTATGCTCTCTCTCCATGTGGATCTATCCAGTGCTACTTTTTCTCATCTGCTAGTGTCGATTTTAAATAGCTTCATGTCGCGTTTGCATACATCTGTATACCGTAAAAGTGGGCAACCAGCGGCTCTCCTGCCTTCAGTAAGATCGCCATACAGTATATCTTGTGGTAGTCGACATACTGGCCAAGCCAGCCAAGGCATCTGCTGCTGATAACATAGCGGATGTCCTGGCACCCTTCTCTTCGTAGCACTTCCTCATTGGTTATCTTGCCACCTATTATAACTGACTCTGATATTAAGCTCCAGATCCTGGTTGAAAAACTATCTGCTGCTTTCCAGAAGTTCCGCTTAAATATTAGTCAAAGCAAGACCAAGATACTGGTCCAAAACACTAATGCTGCACCTCAAATAAACATTAATGGCCAACTTCTTGAAATTGTTAATCACTTTTGCTATCTTGGCTCCATCATATCCAACGATGCTCTACTGGATAAAGATATCAACAATAGGCAGGGGCGTAGCTAGGGGTTCGGGGGCCCGGGGGGATCGACCTCTTTGGGGGCCCCTTGCATTTTCACATTCGACATATGACATAATGTACGCAAAAAAATATTTAAGCCCAAGATCTAATTGGTTACGTATATCAGAAAACTTAACAAAAAAAATTATTAAGACTCTTTTAATAATTAATGTCGTTGTTAATTAGCTAAATAATGCACTAGTGACAAATCTCAATTCATATCGCTTCACTTCGTGCATTCTATGCAGCAAAGACATCTATAACATCATCTACATCTATACTTTATAGTATTTATGACCTCACTGACATTAAAGCCATGATAAGCCTTTCTTGCTTCATTGTGCTCCTGTGATAGTTTTTGATGAACTTGAGCTTTGAGAATGACGCAATGGAAGTGGCCTGAGTTAGCGGTATTCGGAGGAGGTTGCAAGGTTTGAGCACACGTAATTACCATATGAAGCCTGTTTCTTGTGCATTGTATTACTGGTTTGTTGATGAAAACTGCTCGTATATCAATTACATCATTGAACAAGCGATTTGCCATTTATTTCATCATACAAACAGGAAAAAGTAACAAAGTTTGTCATAAACGTGTCATTATCCAACAGGTGTCTTGGTTCAAGAAGAAACCCAAAGGTACCCATTGTTTTCCAGCCTTTGTAATCTTTCCTTCCTTCATCCCCATATGAAATCTGTCCAGCACTTCTGTCGCAAAACTTTTGAATTGCAGTTCTATTGACAGTCCTACATTAGAACTCAACTTCCTATAAAGTCTTTTCTTTCTTCTGGTTGGTTTGATTACAGGGAATCCATAGTATTCACTACCTTCTTTTGCTTCTTCGTTGGATTGGGTGATCAGCTTCATCCGTTTCTCATCATTTTGCAGAAAGCTTGAATGGGTTTCAATATATTTATTGTTTATGTTTTGTGCGAAAGCAAAAGAATTCGGCACACATATCTCTAGGAAGGATCTATATATTGCTATGCTCGAGTATAGAAATACTCCGATAAGCATCACAACAGCTGATGAGTAAAAGACTCAGGGACATCATTCCAACTGATCCCAAACTATAGTAACCATCGCTAACCGAAAATGCAGAGACATTACTCAACGAACGACAGATGAAAAGCAAAGTGAAATACGATGCAAAAGCAAGACTACCCAAAGATTACCCTGTTGGAGAGAAAGTGAGAGTTCGTCAAGAACAAACAAGGCAGAAAGCAGTTGTCATAAAAAAAACATTACTCACCAAGATCTTACATCATAAACAAACGATGGGAAAACAAACAGAAGAAATAAACGCTTTTTGAACAAGAGTTTCGATGAAGATATCTCTGGGCACTATTATACCGACGAAGGCAACGAACAGTAAACTGTTAGAACAAACGAAACAGAGAGTTATAGACCAACGTCTAGAGAACCCTTTGCGCCAATCAAGAAAATCAGAAGTGGTCGAATTATTAAAGTTTCTAGTAGATATCAGTCTTAAGAACTTTAAAAGGAAGGATGTGATGATAACTTCAAAAAGAAAGATATCTGGGGGTTAATTTGAAAAAAAAAATTGAACAATTCATGTACAGTTCCAAAAAAGGTGATAATTGTTTGACCTATCTCAGCAGAATGAAAAGCTGCCAGGTTGAGAAAGGGATTATCACAGTTAAGAAATATTGCTTTTTGATTTATGCCTAACAGACGTATCCGCGGCCTTCGAATGAGAGAATCCGTCCAAAATTTAACCCCACCCATTGACCAAATTTCTAAAATAGAAACCCCACAAAACCCTCCTTGGCTAACTAGTAGACCCAAATTAAATTTATCCCTCCTTAATTTTCAAAAACAAAACACAGACCCAACCCTTTTACAAGTCCACTTTAGGGAACTGCAGGAGAGCTACGGAGATTGTGGCACCATCTACACTGACGGATCCAAAATGGATGGAAAGGTCGCGTGTGCCAGGTCCTTTCGGAGCAAAACAATCTCCCGTAGACTCCCTGATGGATGCTCCATCTTTACGGCCGAATTGCATGCACTGTCGCTTGCACTTATGGCCGTTAAAGCATCAGAAAGGAGAAAATTTATAATCTGCTCCGACTCCAAATCTGCATTGCAAGCTTTGGGGCGGATGAAGACTGACATCCCATTGGTATACAAGTGCCTAAAGCTGTTGGACCAAATAACAGCCAGCCATAGGGATGTCACCTTCATCTGGGTCCCCTCCCATGTAGGCATAGAGGGAAATGAAGCCGCAGACAGAGAAGCAAAGAGAGCCCTAAATCAAACAGTGTCAGGAACCCAAATTCCCTACTCGGACCTGAGACAAAGTATTGCCACTGCCACCTATCAAGAGTGGCAGGACCGATGGGAGGCTGAGAATCACAACAAACTCAGGCAGATCGTGGCGGATGTCCGGTGGCGGCCCACATCTAAGGGTCTGACAAGGCGTGGTAGCACGACCATGTCTAGACTCAGGATTGGCCACACCTACATCACACACTCTTTCGTGCTGAAGAGAGAGGGGCCACCACTTTGTGAGCATTGTGATTCTCGCCTCACAGTGGAACATATCCTCATTGACTGCCCCAGATACCAGGATGCCAGGGAGAAGTTCTTGATAGCCACTGACTTAAAAATACTGTTTGATACTGTTGACCCTGGGAAGGTACTGGGCTTTATCCGGGAGGTGGAGTTGTCTTCGAGGATTTGATTTGTGAGTCTGTAGTTACGTACTATTTACACTAAATTTTTATCAAATATTTAAAATTTTTACCTGTACTTTTTTAAATGTAAATAGACCTTGATTTTAATGAGTTAATTGTATAGACCTTTTTATAGAGGGAGAGTAGTCCTTAAGGGACTGCGGGCACGACATGGCCTATACTGTGCCGATGTGCCTAAAACTAAAAAAAAAAACCAAACCAAACGTATCCGCGGTCCAGACAGACGGTCACGCTGTTTTGTAGCCCCACCCTGGTCCACCCGAATAATGGACAATTGTAGCATTATTAGGAATAACTATTGGATCTGTTATACTGGAATTCGCTGTATATCATACAGTCTTAGTCCTGGCTAGTAGCGGCTTTAGAGGGTGGCAAGTGGGGCAGCCGCCCCAGGCCCCGCGCTTGAGGGGGGGCCCCGCGATCGGAGATTTTATTTTCACAAACTTGATCACCACACATTTTTAGCGGCCCCCGTAAGGGGAAAAGCCGCTATTAGGTTTGTGCAAAATGTCCGTCTGTCACACTCAGGGCGCCAAAACTAGAAGAGAAACGAAAAATATTATTTCACCATTAAATGCGGCTTGAAAAGTTTAGTTGCAACGGCTACTTTTAGTTTTCTCAAAGCAAACCGTTTAATTGATAAAATTAATTATGCAAGCGATTTTTTAAATAACCATACACCAATTCTAAAACAATTACGTAAATGCAAGGGAGCCAATGTTACAATATGCTAACAAAGAAAAACACCAGTTCTTTCGTGTACTAGCGAAAAGCCCGGCCATGACTTAAATCTAAACTAATTTCTTCAACTTTTTTTTTTTAAATCAGATATTTTTTTATTAGTGCCCCCATTAGAATGAAAGAAGCTTGTTATTGTGCCTTTTGTCTGTTTGTTGGTCTGACAGTCACGGTTACATAAAAAAACACTAAAGGCTATTGAAAATCTGATTTTACCTTTAATATCTTATCTTATATTATACAGAAGTTACTTCAAAAAAGAAGATGATTACGTCCTACGCGTCATGCATTCAGTCATGCTTATTTACCAGTGACTTAAATTCTGCCAAGTCACTGGTTTTCCTGGCTAGCTCAGGCAAACCATTCCATGCTCTAATGGCACTAGGGAAGAAAGAGCATTTGTACAGATTTGTCCTAGCATATGGGACGAGGAATGTGCCTTTATCTTTGTGTCTTTCTGAGTATTTTATTAAGTTTTGTTTTTGTATTTGGAGATTATGGTTCAGTGTTTTGTGTATAATTGCTACTTTACTCTTAAGTCTTCTATCCTGAAGGCTTTCTAAATTTAGTGATTTTACTAAAGGTGTTACTCTAGTGAAATGTGAATATTCGTTTGTTATGAATCTCACTGCTCTTTTTTGTGTCTGTTCTAGTTTCTTAATGTTTTCTTGAGTTGAGGGGTCCCAAACAGAGGATGCATATTCTTTTATTGGCCTAACCAAGGTTAAATAGCATTTTAGTTTTATGTTCTTATTTGATTTATAGAAATTACTTTTAATAAACCCTAATGCTTTGTTTGATTTTTTTTTTATAGTTTCATCAATATGGGGATTCCATGACAGTTTTTCATTTATTATAACACCTAGGTATTTTGCGTTTTTAGTCTGTGTTACTGGTTTACCATGAATAAGATAAGTGGAATTAATTTGTTTTAGTTTTTTTGTTACTTTTAATAACTGACATTTTTCTGGGTGGAAAGACATGCTCCAATTTGATTCCCATTTCTGTAATTCATCTAATTCTCTTTGTAAAATGTCTGTATCTTGTGTTGTTTTTATTGTCCTATATATTATGCAATCATCTGCAAATAATCTAACTTTTGTTCCTGAAGTAATGCAATTTGGTAAATCGTTTATGTAAATTAGAAATAGTAGTGGACCTAAGACTGTTCCTTGGGGTACACCTGAGTTTACTGTTATTGGTGTTGATTTAGAACCATCTATTATTACAGCTTGTTCTCTTCCTATCAGAAAATCTTTAATCCACTGATGCAATGGACCATCAATACCAAAATATTTTAATTTTTTAAGCAAACTATGGTGGTGAACTTTGTCAAAAGCTTTGGAAAAGTCTAGTAAGATAGCATCTATTTGTTCACTATTATCTAAACCTTTTGAAAAGTCATCAATTAGTCCTATTAGCTGTGTTTCACAAGATCTATGTTTCCTAAAGCCATGTTGGTATGGAGTAAGGACATTATGTTTATCTAAGTGGTTTATGATGTTGCTACATAATATGTGTTCTAGGATTTTACATGTGATGCTGGTAAGTGATACTGGTCTGTAGTTTCCTGGGTCAGATTTTTCTCCTTTTTAAAATAGAGGTGTGACATTAGCTTCTTTCCAGTCCCTTGGTACTCGGCCCTGGTTAAGTGATGCCTGAAAAAGTATTTTGAACACAGGTGCTAGTTCTTTGCTTAGTTCCTTGAGTAATCTAGCTGGAATACCATCAGGTCCCGACGCTTTATTCGGCTTGATGCTGGCTAATAGTTTTTGGACTCCATTTTCCTGTACTTTCCTATATTGTCTACTTGGTTTAAATTAATTGATATGTTTTTGTCTCCTGGGGCTGAGAATGCTGATGCAAAGTATTTGTTTAGGATGTTAGCTTTAGTTTCATTATCGTTATGCGTTAAGTTGTCTTCTCCTTTTAATGGCGCTATGCCGGTTGTTTCCATTTTCTTAGACTTAATGTATGACCATAGGTTTTTGTTGTTATCTTTAGATATTACATTGTTTATGTACTCATTCTGCAGCTGTCTGCTTACTTTTTGGATTAGGTGCTTAATTTTTATGTACTTTTTATAAACTCTTTCTGCCTTAGTTTCTTTAAATTTTCTATATAGATTTTCCTTCTGTTTACAAAGCTTCTTTAATCTATTATTAAACCAGCATTTATTTATTTTATTTGATATGTATTTAGTGGGTATGTGATTTTCTATAAACTTGTCTAGATCCTACGACACCTATACAGTCAGTCTTGTTGCTGCATTAAAACAGAAGGAGGAACAACAGAGTTTTTTAGCATTGAGACAGGTGTGAGACAGGGGTGCATCTTATCTCCCATCCTTTTCCTCCTAGCCATCGACTACATAATGAGGAAAGCAATGAAACAGACTGCCTTTGGTATTCCATGGTGTGAACAAAACCGAATGACGGACTTGGACTTCGCCGATGACGTTGCACTACTCGGGGCTACAAATAAAAGTATACAAGAAATGACGGAGAGCCTAGATAGAGAGGCACCCAAAATTGTCCTCCGCATAAACTTGGATAAGACAAAAATTTTGCGAGTGGGATATAAGGCAAAGGGTGCCCCTGTCAGACTTGGCGAGTCAAGGCTTGAAGAGTTGGACAAGTTCACTTACCTTGGCAGCATCATAATAAATGATGGGGATGCATACCATGATGTAGTGGGCCGAATAGGAAAGGCAGGGAGCATTTTCCAAAGGCTGCAGCCTATTTGGACAAGCCAAGCCATTGGACTCGAGACAAAAATGCACCTTCTCAACACAGTTGTCATTCCAAATGCAACATATGCATGTGAGACATGGAAGTCATCTGTCAAAATGAGAAGAGACTAAATGTAGCTCAACAAAAATGGCTGAGACGGATTCTGAGAGTCAGTTACACAGATCGGGTCTCAAACAAGGAAATCCAATGCCGAACTGGTAGTCGAACACTCAGTGAGGTTGTGTCAGAACGTCGCATGAGGTTTGCGGGACATGTTCTATGACAAAATGAACTACGCATACCAAGAATTGCGATGACATGGAGGCCAATACGAGGAAAACGCAAACAGGGACGTCCTCGTATAACTTGGCGTCATACCTTCATGGAGGACCTCAGAACAGTGGACACCAGATGGGAGGAGGCTTCAGACATTGCCAATGACAGATCTTTATGTAGACAGCCTGCCGCCCAATGCGCCGAACGGTGCGGGAGGACCGAAGTCTAAGTCTAAGTCTAAGTTAAAGATATTTTTAGTCTACATAGACAGTGTGACGTAGGCTAAAGGATTTTTTTCCTTTGACGTCATATGGAATAAATTCTTTAAATGAAATGTTAATAAGAACTCGGTGCACTAATGTTTTTAAACCTCGCAAACTTTCTCGTATAGATGAAAACATATTTTACTTTAACTAGGACGTATGACGTAGGCTAAAGAATTTTTTTTAATCTAGATTTTTTCCACTAGATATAGATTTTTTTTACACTTAAATTAGATTTTCAACACTGGATCTAGATATCCTTTTTTTTTTTACAATAAATCTAGTTTCATGTTCCAATTGAAATTATTGTAGATTTTATATCTAGAATTACTAGGTCTAGTTTGAATTATATATGAAAGATCAAGATCTAGAATTTCAATTTCTAGATCTAAATCAAGACTTAAAGTGTAGGCTATATTTTGATTTACTTGTCTAGATCTACATTGAAATGTTATAATAAACTATAACTAATCTTCTATTTTTAAATTTAATGTTGCATTCATTCTATTGATTATCTGGGCTTTTTTTTTTTAATTTTACGTAAATCTTATCTAAATTACATCCAAATTATTAATAATTTATATATTAGATATATATTATGAGTGCTAAATCAGAAGTTTAGTTTATGTAGATCTAAATCCCTACAGATCAATGCTAAAAGATTATTTAAAATCGCTCGTGTGACATGTTGTACATATCAGGTAGATGCCATCCCATGCCGTAAGGTGTAATATATCTCTATCAATAATAGGCTATTAGTTTGTAACCAGTTTTGTTATTAGGTTAATATGTGTTATGTGTCTGTTTGTTTTAGATGTTTCGAATGTTCTTTCAGAGTTGAAGATAAATTACTTCCTAGTCCAAACCTTCCGCAGGATGGGGATGGGAGCATGCAAGGTTTGAACCAGGGACCAACGATAAATCCGAACTACAATCTAGTTCGCAAACATTACGACCAGGCAGGTTTATCCCTGCTCGCTGTTATCCTCCTTCAGCCAGCGAGAAATTAATTATTTTCAACTTAGAAAGAACATCCGAAACATGTAATACAATGGCAAAAGAGTCTTTAAAACATTATTACCTTTGTCCATCAAAATTAAATTACGTCTTGACCATTTCTTGCGAATAGGTGAATCCGACAGGAATCCGACTCCTACGGGGCCGCCTCTGAGTTTGTGTTATAACACAAAATCTCTTTGTAATCTTGTTCTAATAAAATCCGATTGGATGTAGATGTTAATATACGAAATAAAATATTTGGATTGGTTGCATGGATCCGAATTTAGTGACTGATTTTTTGCTTTGATTTTGTTTATTTTATGTGAGAGTTTAATACTAAACCATTACTTGCCCCTGTGCAGCCAAGGGGGTTTTGAGTCCGAAGGGAGAGCACCACAACTATATCGACTATATCATGGTGCAACAGCGTTTTAAGGCAAGCATCCATGCGGCCAATACAAAAAATTTTCCTAGAGCTGACATTAGAAACGACCATGACCTTGTTATGATGACCCTTAAGGTACTCCTAAAAAAGGTAACAAAACAAGGACCTATCACTGGATAAAATTTTACCTGGAAATGTTTTTTTCTTTAGGATTTGAATAAGAGATGACCCTTTACAAAACAATTAGATCAATAAGAGAGTCAGTATAAGACATCAGTTACGCCAGGTTCACATCAATGCCAGGCTCACATCTAACTTCACATTCACTTTCACCTATCCTTTGGTCTGTCATTTGTCTTTGATAGAATTTCATTCTGATGTCCTGCCTGGGTGGACCACTTCGGGGGACGATTTTGAGTTTGTTACCTTGTTATATATCGAAATATTTGAAAGCCTTTAAACGCTTTTAGACACCATCAAGTTTTTCATCAAGTGTTATTAGTCATCTTAGAATCTAGAACTACCATCAGCTAATCACTAGAAATATTTATTAACATTGGTGGAAAAGTACTCACGTTTTCCATTTGCGTTACTTTCCATTTTTATCGCATTTATATTTATACTTAGGGCTAAGGTTTACTAGAGTTAGGGTTCTCAGAATCTGCTAGAGTGTACCCCACTTTATTAAAGCATTAAGTAAAAGCCGTGTTGAAATCAATTCGATTAGAGTTTAATTTCTTTCAACTCAATTAATTTTAATGAATAACCCAATGATAAAACTTGACATCAACATAAATCCTTTGTTTAGATAATAAAATGTTACAGACGTTTCTTTAAAAAAAAGATTATTATCAGTAGGCCTACTAACCTAGCTTGTCGACAAAAAGCTATCTCTATTTAACAATGCACTGCCAACAATGAACAAATAGCGATTACTATAACCAATGAACCTAATATCTTCCTCGTTTTCTTTGTCTAGTATCGCAAAGTAATGTTCTAGATGATAACGCATGTGTTTGCAACTATGTCTTCAAGGTCTTTCCGACGTTTCAATGACGAAAGTCTACCTCATACTCGACCTGGCTTAACACACTTATTTGTCGCCACGTGAATTTGAGTGTAACATTGACATTAATAGAGGAACATGGACAGGACTGACGAAAGCATTTTGCTCCGAGAATGGCAATATAACATTGTCGTAATTAAATTGCTAAAATGTATATGAACATGAGATTTATGGTATGATTGTATATCCTTCATTGTTATCAACATTATTCCAGAACTTTTCTATTAAAGACTCACACAAATATATACAAGAACATCTTGGCACTGAAAGAAAGGAATCTAAGGATTGGCATGTGGGTAAATCCTCCCTAAACAAACAAAGTGCAACAACTGGCAATCAACCATCAAACCTGGGTAGACAAAGTACACCAACTGGCAATCAACCATTAAACCTGGATAGACAAAGTACATCAACTGGCAATCAACCATCAAACCTGGGTAGGCAAATTACACCAACTGGCAATCAACCATCAAACCTGGATAGACAAAGTACATCAACTGGCAATCAACCATTAAACCTGGATAGACAAAGTACATCAACTGGCAATCAACCATCAAACCTGGGTAGGCAAATTACACCAACTGGCAATCAACCATCAAACCTGGGTAGGCAAATTACAGCAATCGGCAATCCACCATGTCTGGGTAGACAAAGTATGCTCACTTTCAGCCAAACGTCCTCCCATGACAGACAAAATACACAAGTTGATTGCCAAACGTTACCACTGAAGCCTCTAGAAATGGGTAAAAGTTTTGTTGATTATTTTTTAATTTCTTAAAGATAGGATCATTTTTGTTTACATTTTCATATTCTCTATCTTAAACTCGAATTTTATGTTTTCCTATTGTATCAAATGAATATTTCATTTCAAATCTAATAGGTATCGACATTTGTTTAAGAGATTTAAGATAGTTGGTCACTATTAAACATTGATCAGAAAAAAATTGCAAAAATACATCTCTAGCTTTAATTCTCCATGCTGCATCTCCAGGTTACCTCCATTTCTTTTAAAACTCCATTCTAATACATGTCACACTTTCTTCTCTTGATTTCCAATCAAATAAGTTGAATGAGAGTGTTCTTCCAATCAGATGGTAGTTGAATAAGAGTGTTCTCCCAATCAGATGGTGGTTGAATGAGAGTGTTCTTCCAATCAGCTGGTAGTTGAATGAGAGTGTTCTTCCAATCAGATGGTGGTTGAATGAGAGTGTTCTTCCAATCAGATGGTAGTTGAATGAGAGTGTTCTCCCAATCAGATGGTGGTTGAATGAGAGTGTTCTCCCAATCAGATGGTGGTTGAATGAGAGTGTTCTTCCAATCAGATGGTGGTTAAATGAGAGTGTTCTTCCAATCAGCTAGCAGTTGAACGAGAGTGTTCTTCCAATCAGCTGGTAGTTGAATGAGAGTGTTCTTCCAACAGCTGGTAGTTGAATGAGAGTGTTATCTAAATCAGCCGGTATTTGCAAGATGAACTATCGGGAACTGGTCAATGAGAGTGTGTTATTCCAATCAGCTGGTAGTTGAATGAGAGAGTTCTTCCAATCAGCTGGTGTGAAGCAGTTCCTTACAAATACTTGGATTTTTTGTTGGTCAAACTGTAAAAAGTAAAAACCCTTTATTTAAGGCTGTTCTGTTAAAACGTTGTTTAAATCTATTTTAAACTTACCAATTTTAGACACACCTTATACATTTCATTAGTCAGCTGAAATAATAAAGAAGAGTTACAAAGCAATATTTAAAAAAATAATTATTAAATTGTGATTCATTTAAATAAACTTTGAACTCCTTACTAATATCATGTATTTAACATTCTAAAGTATCTCCCACTGTTCCAGTACTACAACCAAATGTTAGAAATGAGTTGACTACCGACTCACTTGCTTATCAACCAATTTTCCAGTCTAATCTAGCAACACCAGTAACAATACCTTATAGTTCAGAAGATGCATCTGGCAATGTTCCAAGTTATCTACCTGAAGGTAACATTATAGTTTATGTGTGTTCATAGAAGTCATTTCTCAAATTAGTCCTAATTTTTTTTTAATAACAGGGGGTGTCATAATCTAAAAATAAGTTAAAATATAAATAAGTAGTATATTTTATTAATATAATTAAAGATTTCTTATACAAAGTTTTGTTAAAGTTCGGCTTGGCTGAAGTCTCCATCGGGGATAACCTCTACTACCCACTCCGCCAGTGATTGGCAGTGTATTATTTACACGTAACAGTTAACGCAATGAGCTCTTTAGAAGTTTTTTTCAGAATGTCATTCATGTTGTAGAATCAAAACCGTCCCCTGCTCCACCATAACTAGTCCCATGTCTAACCCCTGCTCCACCATAACTAGTCCCATGTCTATGTCTTTAAGTAGTCGACTACTATCCAGGCAACAACGGAACGAAACAAAAACTCATTTTGTTCCGTCCTCTGGGAGACTGCGCTGCTTGAACACTATCTGTATGCTGGTGTTACTTTTCGTGTATCGCGTTTGAATATTGTCTATGTATTCTTCCCCCTTTTCATTAGGATGAATAAGCACTTAACTCTCTTGAGTTTGGACAACTTTTTCCTCCTTATGATTTCCCACAATGGCCTCTTGCATCTGCGATCATCTACTTTGAGCTTGTCTTTTTCCTTAGTAGTTTAAGCAGTAAGTTGTAATAAAAGTTTTTTCTCGAAAATATTTTAAATAGGTCGAACATTCTCTCCTCAAAAACATTATTTATCTACAAAACAAGTTGATGGAGCACTATTCAACCAAAGACCAGTAACATTTATGTAAGTATGTTACAGACATTATAGTTATACATACAAAGTTACTAACAAAAACCTCTTCATTCTAATTATAAAAATGCTTTAGCTTTTTAAGCCACTACATAGCGAATGTTTGTGTATGTCATGAGATTTTTATTGAACTGAGGGGGTCCAGTTGCAAAGGCAACAAGGTGTGTTGACTTTCCTATAGTGTAAGTCAGTGATTCTCAAATCTTTTACTATTGGTGCCCACTAGACGAAGTAAATGGTACTCGCCACCCTTAGCCAGCTTGGGTCTGGGAGAGCACTGTAGACTTTTACCATGGATCTTTCAATGTTTTAAGAATGCATGTAAAAATGAAAATAAATTTAAAGGTACTTAGGCTATATGATAGTAAGCATATTCATTATCATATTTTCCAACATCCAGCGCAGGCATAACCATTGTCCGCCTATGATCGATTTACTATTCTTTTCACCGTCTGCGTCTGTCCTCAGCAGATGATTTTCTTTTGGTCTCAAATGTATATCCCGCTTGCTTTGTGAGTGACCTCCAGTTGTCTCGTTCCTAGGCCGCATGCAACTCTATAGGTGCTCTCTGCTGTCAGCTAAGGCAAGTTGGCGCTTAAGCTGGTCTTTAAAGCGTTTCCGTGGGGCTCGTATTCCGTACTTGAGACGAACGTATGCCAAAGGTAGTCTTTTTTTGGTGAGCTGAAAGGTGGTCGACCTAACTTTCAAAATACAAAACACTAAAACTGTATTCACTACGCTATAAAGCCTCTTTGTTTTTATTTTGATTTAGACTGCAAAATGTCTAGCTATTGATAAAAAATGTTACATAGTTATTTTATGCATAACTAGGGCCTGTTTGAAACAGCTTGCTCAATATTCATGCTCATTATACTCATTCTGTTTTTAATCTAACAGAACAACTCAAGCAGAAGTACGTCATCCACAAAGTAAAGTTGAACCCAGAGAACTGCCACCGAGTGTTCCATCCATTGATGTGTTCACACATAATGACGTCTATCCCCAGGCAGTATTAGTAGGAGGTACAATGCCAACAATTCCGTCAGTGTTACTACCGAGTGGCATGGATGGACATCAAACGTTACACAGCTCATCAGGATCTATTCCAGTTGGAGCTGGAGCTCATCATCAACAGCATTTATTTACCCCGACTCCACAAACAAGGTCAAGACCAGCTTTAGGTAAACATCCACATTACAAACTAGGTTATTATCTTATGACCCGTTATTTACAATAACATTTTTATATTAGCAGCATTACTAGGCGATTACTTTTGCTCTACTTAAAAAGACACACATGTCAACCATTACCTGCTGTTATTATAACTTTCCTCTGTAACATCGATCCATATGTATTGGTCCATATGTACTCATTGGTCTATATTTATATGTACTTCTGGTAAACATGATAAACATATAAGCATGTAAACATATGTACTCCTGGTAAACACATATATACTCATGGTAAACACATTCTATTTATTCTATTCAAATTGTTAAAATTAAACTCTTTTATTTTAAACCTTTACAGTTTTAGTTTTAGTTTTTAGGCACATCGGCAGAGTGTAGGCCATGTCGTGCCTGCAGTCCCTTAAGGACTACTCTCCCTCTATAAAAAGGTCAAAGTCCATACAATTAACTCATTAAAATCAGGGTCTATTTACAGTTAAAATAGTACAGGTAAAAATTTAAATATTTGATAAAAATCTAGTGTAAATAGTATGTGTCTACAGACTCACAAATCAGATCCTCGCAGACAACCCCACCTCCCGGACAAAGCCCAGTATCTTCCCAGGGTCGACAGTATTGAACAGTATTTGTAAGTCAGTGGCTGTAAAAAACTTCTCCCTGACATCCTGGTATCTGGGGAAGTTAATGAGGATATGTTCCACTGAGAGGCGAGAATCACAATACTCACAAAGTGGGGGCTCCTCTCTCTTCAGCACGAAAGAGTGTGTGATGTAGGTGTGGCCAATCCTAAGTTTAGACATGGTCGTGCTACCACGCCTTGTCAGACCCTTAGATATGGGCCGCCACCGGACATCCGCCACGATCTGCCTGAGTTTGTTGTGATTCTCAGCCTCCCATCGGTACTGCCACTCTTGTTAGGTGGCAGTGGCAATACTTTGTCTCAGGTCCGAGTAGGGAATTTGGGTTCCTGACACTGTTTGATTTAGGGCTCTCTTTGCTTCTCTGTCTGCGGCTTCGTTTCCCTCTATGCCTACGTGGGAGGGGACCCAGATGAAGGTGACATTGCTATGGCTGGCTGTTATTTGGTCCAACAGCTTTAGGCACTTATGTACCAATGGAATGTCAGTCTTCATCCGCCCCAAAGCTTGCAATGCAGATTTGGAGTCGGAGCAGATTATAAATTTTCTCCTTTCTGATGCTTTAACGGCCATAAGTGCCAGCGACAGTGCATGCAATTCGGCCGTAAAGATAGAGCATCCATCAGGGAGACTACGGGAGATTGTTTTGCTCCGAAAGGAGCAGGCATACGCGACCTTTCCATCCATTTTGGATTCGTCAGTGTAGATGGTGCCACAATCTCCGTAGCTCTCCTGCAGTTCCCTAAAGTGGACTTGTAATAGGGTTGGGTCTGTGTTTTGTTTTTGAAAATTAAGGAGGGATAAATTTAATTTGGGTCTACTAGTTAGCCAAGGAGGGTTTTGTGGGGTTTCTATTTTAGAAATTTGGTAAATGGGTGGGGTTAAATTTTGGACGGATTCTCTCATTCGAAGGCCTAACGGCTGTATGACGTTCAGCATCTGTGGGATGAATTACGGGGTCAAAAGCAGGGTTTGTGGGGTTGGATTTTAGCTTTACTATGTACTGCATTGCAAGCTTTTTCATCCTTATGTCCATGGGGAGCTCTCCAGCCTCCACATGTAGACTTGGGATTGGTGACGTGCGGAACGCGCCGAGACAGAGACGCAGGGCAGCATTTTGGATTGGTTCGAGCATTTTCAGATAGGACTTCCTTGCTGCTCCATATATTATGGATCCATAATACAACTTGGATCGGATTAGACTTCGATACAGCAGCAGCAAGGTGTCTCTGTCAGCCCCCCAGTCCGTATGGCTGAGTACTCTAAGTATGTTTAACGACTTTTGACATTTCTTCTTAAGTTCCTTAATGTGGGGGAGAAAATTAAATTTGGAGTCAAGGGTGAGGCCTAAAAATTTTGTAGTTTTTACAACGGGGATTCTCTTTTTGTTTATAAATAATTCAGGATCTGGGTGAAGCCCCCTTAAATTACAAAAATGCATACTAACTATTTTGTAGTCCGAAAATTTAAAACCATTATCATTTGCCCAATTTTGAATTTTGTTTAAATTTAACTGTAATTTTCTTTCTAAGGTGTTCATATTTTTCCCATAAGTAAAAATGACAAAGTCATCAACATACAGAGAGCACTCTATGCCAGGGGATAGAGCATTAATGATGCTGTTAATTTTAATGTTGAACAGGGTGACTGACAGGATGCTAACCTGGGGTACGCCCATTTCCTGTTCAAAAGTGTCAGAGGTGGAGGTGCCCACTCGGACCTGAAATTTTCGGTCCTTCAAGAATTCCCCTACAAAACAGGGGAGGTGTCCCTTAAGCCTCATAAGCTCCAGGTCACGTAGAATGCCATGTTTCCAGGTCGTGTCATAGGCCTTTTCTATATCAAAGAATACAGCTACAAGATGTTCTCGTCTGAGTAGAGCATTTCTGATGTAGGCTTCCAGCCTTACCAGGTGGTCGGTTGTTGTCCGCCCTTGCCGAAATCCACACTGGTATTTGGAGATCAAGTTGTTCCTCTCAAGGTACCAGACCAGCCTACTGTTTATCATTCTTTCCATGGTTTTGCAGATGTAGCTTGTTAGTGCTATTGGTCTATAGTTAGCTGGGTCAGAGCCGTCTCTTCCCGGTTTAGGTATCGGTATAACTGTGGCTTTCCTCCAGCTGTTTGGGAAAGCGCCTGTTTGCCACACACAGTTATAGACCCCTAGTAGGACTGCCAATGAGGGCTCAGGAAGGTGCTTGAGGAACTGGTAATGAATTTCATCTTCTCCAGGTGCTGTGTCGTGTGACTTGTCCAGCGAATCCCTCAGTTCCTCGAGCGAGAACGGTTTCTTGTAGGCTTCATTATTCTCTGACCTGAAGTCAATGGGATGTCTTTCCTCCCTGGTTTTGACTTTTTGGAACTCTGACGTGTAGTGTGCAGTGGATGATTTTTCTGCTATTGAGGATGCAAGGCAGTCAGCTATTTCTCTGGGGGATGTGACAGTTCGTCCTTGGTTTTTCAAATGCCCTATTGCATTTGATTCTTTCCCTTTGATTCGCCTTACTGCCTTCCAAACCGCTCTAGCAGAAGTTTTGGCATCCAGACTGCCGAAAAAGCTTCTCCAGGAATTCCTTTTGGCTGACCGTATCGATTGTCTAGCCTTTGCTCTAGCTATCCTAAAAAGCTTTAGGTTTTCCTGGGAAGGATTTTTTATGAATACAGCCAGTCGTTTTTTTCCTATCGCCAATAGCACTTTTACAAGCTGTATCAAACCATGGTTTGCTGGGCCGTTTTGGATTTGCGGAGGTTAGGGGGACAACTTTCATGGCAATGTCGAATAGCTTGATAGCAAAAATATCAGCTGGGTTCTGCTCATCGAGGATACTTTCTGTGATATCCTCTGAGCATCTTTTTTGGAATTGCTCCCAATCGGCCTTGTTAAGTTTCCACCGCTGAGGTCGTCCCATTGAGGGGAGATTGTTAGTAATGATGATTGGGAAGTGGTCACTTCCCCGTAGGTCATTATTAACTGACCATTTAAAGTCGTCCAGAAGTCCGGGAACGCAAACGGTGAGGTCAATGCACGTGAGAGATCCAGTTCCTGGGTGCAAGTAGGTCGGTGATGCATCATTGAGTATGCATAGATCATGTTAGAGGAAAATATCCTCCAGCATACGACCTCTTGTGTCAGTACTGTTGGATCCCCACATTGTGTTATGGGCATTGAAATCCCCAAGGATAATATATGGCCGAGGGAGATGCCTCAATAGGTCCTCCATGTCTGCTGGGTTCAATTGAGCGCCTGGTGGTAGATACAGGCTGCAGCAAAAGATAACCTTGTGTAAAGTTATCCTAGCTGCTACGGCCTGTAGTGTGGTCTGTAGTTCTACCCTCTCATGGGGGACGTTGTCCTTCACAAGGATTCAGACACCACCTGATGCTCTTTCTGCATCCTCAACATTCCTGCTGTAAGCAATGTAGCTTCGGAAACTGATGCTATCTTTCAGAAATGTTTCCTGTAAGCAGACAGCTACAGGAGCCTCAGAGTCCATCAGTAGCTGAATTTCTTCGTAATTGGCCTTGAGGCCTCTACAGTTCCACTGTACAATTCTGGAATCCATGGCTTATTCTAGATGACCTACTTGGAGCTATTAGGCTTCGGGAGGCCCCCGGAGAGGGTTCCCTTTATTCCTGTGACTTTTTTTGACTTCTGCTTGGTTGGAGAGGAGGACACCCCTCTCCTGGGGGGAGTCCTTCTCTCTGGAGAGGAGAGATCCCTCTGGTTAGAGCGGAGGCTACATCCTCCTCCCTCACCTCGGGCATCCTCTCCGTTTTGAGTTCTCCCCTTAGGGAGTTTGTCAACCTCTGATTCAGTAGAGGTTGGGGTGTCTGACTGGGTTCTCAGAGGAGAACCTGTATCAGACATGGTGACTCCGGGTTGGTTTGGACATGCTGTTCGGTCTCCGTGCTCTCATCAGTGAGCACAGAGAACCTGTTTTTTAGCATGACCACAGGGCTTTCTGTTGTTTTTTTTTGAAAGTTCATGGGCGGAGTTTTCTTCTGAGTTGGAGGAGGAGGAGGGGTGGGGTCAATGTGTCCGTCTGTGTGGCTATGCATCTTTCTGTCTTAGCTGCAGCCTTGGCGTACGTCTTTGTCAAGCCGAATTGGCCCTTGGGTAGGGCCAATACGGCTGATTTCGGCTGGCTGAAGGTGCATCCATTTTTTGCCTTGTACTCCTGCACAGCAACCTCCAGTTTCCACACAGGGCAGTCCTTGGATTAGGCTGAGTGGCCAGCGTGACAGTTCGGGCATTTGAACTGAGCTGTGCAGCCCTTGTCCTCATGACCCTCTCCGGCACATCTATAGCACACACAGTGTTCCTCTTGCAGACTGCCGCGCCGTGTCCATAACCCTGGCACTTGAAGCACCTCATAGGGTTAGGAAGGTAGGGCCTCACTGGAACTCGTAGGTATCCTGCCTTCACGTACTCTGGCGGTGTCCTAGTTCCGAATGTGAGGATAATAGTGGCGGTCTTGACCTCCTCATCGTCCCTGCGCCTTGTAATGCGCCGGGCATGGGTGACTCTTCAATATCCTCCATTATTTCCTTCTCGGAACATTCCAGCAGGTCCCTAGAGCTGATTACACCTCTGCTGGTGTTCAGACTCTTGTGTGGCATGACTTCCACTTGGAGCTCACAGAGTCTTCTGCATTTTAAAAGCCCATCAGAGTGTACCTTGCTATCTACTTCCACAACCGACTTGAGTCCCTTACAAATGAAAAATGGGCTAAATTTCGTCAGGCTTTTCTCCTCCTCTGTGCACCTGACCACCAGAAATGATGGCCAGGTAGGACAGCTTTTTGTGGCCTTCTCCTTCTTACCCTCAACACGACGTCTCTTGCCCATACATAGGTTTGAGGCAATTAATTTTTTTTTTGTGTCCATGAAAAAAAATTAAATAGTTCGGCACCTGTGCTCCCCACCCGCCATCGAGTCCAACAAGGGGACGGGCCATTCGGATGTCCAGAATGAGCCCGCCAGGGCTACACAGGTGCTATACTGAGTCAGTTGCTGCATCGGACATGTGTCCGATACAGTATCTGGCTGATTGACCCTCTAGCCACCGCCCTCCAGCATAGGTCAAGTACCTATGCTGTTAGCTCGGCATGACCAGCCGGTTGACCCAGAGCGGGCCTTCTGGGCCTCAGGTCTAGGGGAACTCGGAGCCAAAGTATTGTGTTGCGGTGGTCCATCCTCAGATAGTCACCCACTCAAACACCAGGATCTCTTTATCCCCCCCCCCTTACCCGTCACAGTCCACGGCAAACGGACTGGCCCAGGACATTGTGAGGTTTTTGAAGATAAGGAGACAGAGTGATGGTTAATGAAGGCAGACTGAGAGTAAGAGGAGGCAGACAAAATGATAGAAAAGAAGTAGGGCACATTTTGAGCTCCAAAAGTGCTAAGGAAAGATATAATAATATAATTCAATGAAACAGAATGTAGAACTTAGGCATCTTTCTTAAAATATATAGAGCAATTAGAAACGCATCTGTTTACAAGCTCAGATAATACATCGACTTTACTCTACAAAAGTTAGGCTACGACTGAATTAATTTCAGTTCTCTGGGCGGAAGTTGTCGGCAGACTCGTTTTGAATTCATTCTCTCAACCAACACCAGCAGAGGTGTACTAGGGACCTGCTGGAATGTTACGAGAAGGAAATAATGGAGGATATTGAAGAGTCACCCATGCCCGGCGCATTACAAGGCGCAGGGACGGTGAGGAGGTCAAGACCGCCACTATTATCCTCACATTCGGAACTAGGACACCGCCAGAGTACGTGAAGGCAGGATACCTACGAGTTCCAGTGAGGCCCTACCTTCCTAACCCTATGAGGTGCTTCAAGTGCCAGGGTTATGGACACGGCGCGGCAGTCTGCAAGAGGAACACTGTGTGTGCTAGATGTCATGAGGACAAGGGCTGCACAGCTCAGTTCAAATGCCCGAACTGTCATGCTGGCCACTCAGCCTACTCCAGCGACTGCCCTGTGTGGAAACAGGAGGTTACCGTGCAGGAGTACAAGGCAAGAAATAGATGCACCTTCAGCCAAGCGAAATTGGCTGTATTGGCCCTACCCAACACCGACTCCGCCTAAGAACTTACCTCCGAAAAGACAAGAAAGCCCTGTTGTCATGCTAAAGAACAGGTTCTCTGTGCTCGCTGATGAGAGCATGGAGACCGAATAGCATGTCCAAACCAACACTCCGGGAGAACCCGGAGTCCCCGTGTCTGATACAGGTTCTCCTCAGAGAACCCAGTCAGACACCCCAACCTCTACTGAATCAGAGGTTGACAAACTCCCTAAGGGGAGAACTCAAAACGGAGAGGATGCCCGAGGTGAGGGAGGAGGAAGTAGCTTCCGCTATTACCAGAGGGATCTCTCCTCTCCAGAGAGAAAAACTCTCCCCAGAGAAGAGTGTCCTCCTCTCCAACCAAACAAAAATAGAAAAAGGTCACTGAAATAAAGGGAAACCCCACCGGGGGTCTCCCAATGCCTAATAGCTCCAAGTAGGTCATTTAGGATAAGCCATGGATTCCAGAATTGTACAGTGGAACTGTAGAGGCCTCAAGGCCAATTACGAAGAAATGTAGCTACTGATGGACTCTGAGGCTCATGTAGCTGTCTGCTTACAGGAAACATTTCTAAAAGAGAGCATCAGTTTCCGAAGCTACATTGCTTACAGTAGGAATGTTGGGGATGCAGAAAGAGCATCAGGTGGTGTCTGTATCATTGTGAAGGACAGCATCCCACATGAGAGGGTAGAACTACAGACCACACTACAGGCCGTAGCAGCTAAGATAACCATACACAAGGTTATCACTTGCTGTAGCCTGTATCTACCGCCAGGCGCTCCATTGGACCCAGCAAGCATGGAGGACATGTTGAGGCAGCTCCCTCGTCCATATATAATCCTTGGGGATTTCAATGCCCATAACACAATGTGGGGATCCAACAATACTGATACAAGAGGTCGTATGCTGGAGGATTCCGATTCTTCGCTTGGAAGTAGCACCAGTAAAAGCCTTGAAAAAGGGAAAATTGGCCGGAGGAGAAACCATGATAAACGCACTCTATACAATTTGCAACAAGATCTGGCTATCAGGAGAATGGCCCAAACCCTGGACCCAGTCACTCATCATAACTCTTCCAAAGAAAGGCAATAGACAACTATATCAAAACTATCGCACCATCATGTAGCTGTCTGCTTACAGGAAACATTTCTGAAATATATTAAATCGACTAAAACCGATAGCTGACAACATCATTTCAGAAGAACAGGCAGGTTTTAGACACGGTCGCAGCACAACAGAGCAAATCCTAAACCTTAGAATTCTCTGTAAAAAATATCTCAGCACCAAGAGAATCTATTCCATGTCATTATTGATCTCAAGAAAGCTTTCGATCGAGTATGGCACGGGGCACTCTGGGCGATAATCAAAAAATATATCATTAATACAAACATAACCAAAGTTATCCAGAACCTTTACAAGGATGCCACCAGTGCGGTGTACTTCAACAACAATATTGGGGAATGGTTCAAAACCACAGTTGGAGTAAGACAAGGCTGCCTCCTTTCACAACCCTCTTTAATATCTTCCTTGAAAGGATAATGGAAGACGCTCTCGAGGGATTTGAAGGTACTGTAAGCATTGGAGGGAGAAAAATTACAAACTTGCGCTTCGCAGATGACATCGATGGCCTAGCGGGGGACAGAAGAAGAACTAGCCGACCTAGTGACGCGCATTGACAAGACTTCCGCAGCATATGGCATGCAAATAAATGCAGAAAAAAAAATTATGACCAATAGCCAACAGGGCTTTACAAGGACCATCAGTATCGGAGATGAGAAGCTAACTAGCGTTAGCAGCATCAAATACCTCGGAGCTATTGTCTCGGATGAGGGAACAAAACCCGAACTATTGGTCCGAATAGCACAGTCCACAGCAGCCCTTTCTAAACTTATAACAATATGGAAAGACAAAGGGTTAGCCCTCGGCACCTAAATTAGACTGATGCGCTCCCTGGAGCTAAAGAGGAGGATCCTGGCAATGGAAATGAGATGCTACAGAAGAATCCTAGGCATCACATTTAAAGACCGCATCACAAACCAGGAGATTAGAGACAGGGTTACTGCAGCGATCGGACCCCATGATGACCAACTTACTACTGTGAAAAAACGCAAGCTCAAAATGTATGGCCATATAACAAGATCTTCGGGGCTCGGCTCAGGATCTGGATCCCTCACCTTACCGTATGCGTCCCCGGACTTCTGGACGACTTCAAATGGTCAGTTAGTAATGACCTACGGGGAAGTGATCATTTCCCAATCATCATTACTAACAATCTGTGACGACCTCAGCGGTGGAAACTGAACAAGGCGATTGGGAGCAATTCCAAAAAACATTCTCCGGGAATATCACAGAAAGTATCCTCGATGAACAGAACCCACCTGATAATTTTGCTATCAAGCTACTCGACTTTGCCCGGAAAGTTGTCCCCCTAACCTCCGCCAATCCAAAACGGCCTAGCAAACCATGGTTTGATACAGCTTGCAAAAGTTCCATTGGCGATAGGAAAAAAAAAACGACTGACTGCATTTATAAAGAACCCTTCCCAGGAAAACCTTAAGCTATTCAGGATTGCCAGAGCAAAGGCTAGACAAACCATACGGTCAGCCAAAAAAATTCCTGGAGAAGTTTTGTCGGCAGTCTGGATGCCAAAACTTCTGCTAGAGCGGTTTAGAAGGCAGTAAGGCGAATCAAAGGGAAATAATCAAATGCAATAGGACATTTGAAAAACCAAGGACGAACTGTCACGTCCCCCAGAAAAATAGCTGACTGCCTTGCATCCTCAGTAGCAGATAAATCATCCACTGCACCAGAGTTCCAAAAAGTCAAAACCAGGGAGGAAAGACATCCCATTGACTTCAGGTCAGAGAAAAATAAAGACTACAACAAACCGTTCTCGCTTGAGGAACTGAGGCACTTGCTGGACAAGTCACATGAAACAGCACCTGGTGAAGAGGAAATCCATTACCAGCTCCTCAAGCACCTTCCCGAACCCTCATTGGCAGTCCTGCTAGGGGGCTATAACTGTGTGTGGCAAACAGGCGCTTTCCCAAACGGCTGGAGGAAAGCCACAGTTATACCGATACCTAAACCGGGAAGAGACGGCTCTGACCCAGATAACTATCGACCAATAGCTCTAACAAGCTGCATCTGCAAAACCATAGAAAGAATGATAAACAGTAGACTGGTCTGGTACCTTGAGAGGAATAAATTGATCTCCAAATACCAGTGCGGATTTCGGCAGGGGCGGACAACAACCGACCACCTGGTAAGGCTGGAAGCATACATCAGAAATGCTCTACTCAGACGAGAACATCTAGTAGCTGTATTCTTCGATATAGAAAAGGCCTATGACACGACCTGGAAACATGGCCTTTACGTGACATCTCCCCCGCTTTGTAGGAGAATTCCTGAAGGACCGAAAATTTCAGGTCCGAGTGAGCACCTCCACTTCTGACACCTTAGAACATGAAATGGGCGTACCCCAGGGCAGCATTCTGTCAGTCACCCTGTTTAACATTAAAATAAACAGCATCATAAATGCTCTGTCTTCTGGCATAGTGTGCTCTCTGTGTGTTGATGACTTTGTCATTTTTACTAATGGGAAAAATATTGTTACGAATCTCACTATCCAGGCTCTCTGCAAACTGCACCATACACCACCAACTGAAAGAACTTGACAAGTCAGGGCTCCAAAATAACATAAAGGTTTAACTTCCAATAAAAACAGCCAATATTGTACAAATTGGCAGCACGTAACATAAGACAAATACAAATAGCTTTCCGTGAACACGTTTTGCCGTATCAACTCTTGCATTGGTCTCTCCGTCTCGTTCCGGGCTTGCACTGGGTTCAACAGTTCAGGACTGACTTCACACACTTGGGCTCGTTGTGTCGGACGCGATCATAGACCAAGATCAAGACGCCAGCTGTCTCAACTGGACTTGATAGTACTCCGCACTGAACCGTCGTAATGCTCCGTACAGAACCGCACCGCTGAACTGTGCTGTAGTCGACCGTGCTCTGAACCTTCCGTCGTGAACCCCTTTTTCCGGACCGTCTTGACTGCGACACCTCCAATCTTTATATAGGGTCCCTGCTGGCCTTCTCGAACCGGACAGAACGCCCCTCGACGTTTCTAAGTGGTCAGATGACTATAATTCTCGTGACGCCCTGAGCCGCCGATCTCCCCCGAACCTTCTTGTTGAGACGCGTCTCGGCTGACCGTAGTAACTCGTCACGCTTGACCGCTCGTCTAGCCTGGGGCGATTTGTGTCGGCTGACTACACACACCACTTCCCACATATGTGCCACCACCAGGTTCATAACAATGTGAACACCGTAGAAAGAAAATTATAGTTAAGTTAAACAAAATTCAAACTACAAAATTTTTAGGCCTCACCCTTGACTCCAAATTTAATATTCTCCCCCACATTAAGGAACTTAGAAAAAAATGTCAAAAGTCGTTAAACATACTTAGAGTACTCGGCCATACGGACTGGGGAGCTGACCTTGCTGCTGCTATATCGAAGTTTAATCCGATCCAAGTTGGATTATGGATCCATAATATATTGAGCAGCAAGGAAGTCTTATCTAATAATACTGGAACTGATACAAAATGTTGCCCTGCGTCTCTGTCTCGGCGCGTTTCGTACATCATCAATTTCAAGTCTCCATGTAGAAGCTGGAGAACTTCCCATGGACATAAGAATGAAAAGCTTGCAATGCAGTATATAGTCAAGCTAAAATCCAACCCCACGATCCACGCTTTCGACTCCATATTCAACCCCACAAATGTCGAACTATACATTCGAAGGCCTAACGTCATAAGCCGTTGGGGTTTGAATGAGAGAATCCATCCAAAATTTAACTCCACCCACTGATTAAATTTCTAAAATAGAAACCCCACAAAATCCTCCTTGGCTAATGAATAAACCCAAAATAAATTTATCACTCCTTAACTTCAAAAAAGAAAATGCAGACCCAAGCATACTTCAAGTCCTCTTTAGAGAACTACAGGAGAGCTACGGAGAATGTGGCAACATTTACACTGACGGATCCAAAATGGATGGAAAGGTCGCGTGTGCATGCTCCTTTCGGAACAAAACTATCTCCCGTAGACTCCCTGATGAATGCTCCATCTTTACGGCCGAATTGCATGCACTGTGGCTTGCACTTATGGCCGTTAAAGCATCAGAAAGGAGAAAATTTATAATCTGCTCCGACTCCAAATCTGCATTGCAAGCTTTTGGGCGGATGAAGACTGACATTCCATTGGTACATAAGTGCCTAAAGCTGCTAGGCCAAATAGCAGCCGATCATAGGGATGTTACCTTCATCTGGGTTTCTTCCCATGTAGGCATAGAGGGAAACGAAGCCGCAGACAGAGAAGCAAAGAGAGCCCTAAATCAAACAGTGTCAGGAACCCAAATTCCCTACTCGGACCTGAGACAAAGTATTGCCTCTGCCGCCTTTCGAGAGTGGCAGTACCGATGGGAGGCTGAGACTCACAACAAACTCAGGCAGATTGTGGCTGATGTCAAGTGGCGGCCCACATCAAAGGGTCTGACAAGGCGTGGTAGCACGACCATGTCTAGACTTAGAATTGGCCACACCTACATCACACACTCTTTTGTGCTGAAGAGAGAGGAGCCCCCACTTTGTGAATGTTGTGACTCTCGCCTCACAGCGGAACATATCCTTATAGATTGCCCCAGATACCAGGATGTCAGGGAGAAGTATTTTAGAACCACTGACTTACAAACAATTTACGATAGTGTCGACCCTGGAAAGGTATTTGGCTTTATCCGGGAGGTGGGGTTGTCTGCGAGGATCTGAATTGTGAGTTTGTGGACATGTACTATTTACATTAGATTTTTACCAAATTATTAAATTTGTACTACCTTTACTATTTTAACTGTAAATAGACCTTGATTTTAATGATTTAATTGTATGGACTTTGACCCTTGTTTTTGTAGAAGGAGAGTAGTGTTTAAGCGACTGAGGGCACAACATGGCCTAAACTGTGCCGATGTGTCTAAAATCAAAATCAAACTCATTCGTTCTATTGAAACATTTTCTTATGAATTTTAAATTTACCTCAACAAAGTTTTACTTTAAATGATTGCGAAAAATTTATGTCAGAGAATATCATATCATCATAGGTGAAGCATCACTATCACCATCCCCAGCTGGTAAAAATCATGGTGTTGATCGTACAGTGGTTCCATTACCACCATTAGCCTCAGATACTCCAGCTTTTGGTGAGTCATCTACTGCTGCTTACAATGACCAGTCTTCTACTCTAGCACAAATTCCTGTTAGTAAGTAGACTTAGTTTTTCCTTTTCATAAATCTAGATGGTTGGTTAGTGAAAAGGTCGGAACATCCAATCTAAAATGTGCGGGCTTATTTGAAAGAACCTTAGTAGTAACTAATTTATACCATGTTGATAAATAAAAAAAAAAGTTACAAAAAGAGTTTGTTTTACATAATCTCAGAAGCAGCTACTAAAGTGTCCACCTCAGGGTCCTCGTTAACTAATATAATATAAGCCATTGCCAAAGTAATCTTACAGTAAGTGACTATACATCGTAGGAGGGTGAAAACCTACCTCTTGAGTACGCCATGGAGGAGCAATGGCTTAGGGAGCCGTGACACTAAAAAAAAACAACGGATGTGATAAATAATGGTCTCCTGGGTTTTAGTGAAGAGCCTATCTCTCAATGCTAGCTTCTGAAATAAATCCTCCCTTTTATTAAGAATCTAATAGGCTACACATAAATGCATACAAGAAATGACTGACAACCTAGATAGAGAGGCACCCAAATTTGGCCTCCGCATAAACTTGGATAAGACTAAAATTTAGCGACTGGGATATAAGGCAAAGAATTGGCGAGTCAACGCTTGAAAAGTTGGACAAGTTCACATATCTTGGCAGCATCATATCAAACGATGGGGTTGCCTTCTATGATGTATCGTTCCTAGTAGGAATGACAGGAATCATTTTCTAAATGCAGCAGCCTATTTGGATAGGCCAAGCAATTGGACTTGAGACAAAAATACCCCTTCTTAAAAAAATCGTCATCCCAACAGCAATATATACATGTGAGACTGTGACGCGTCGCCGCGTGTGATGTGTATTTAGCTTGTTTGGTGTCTAGGGGATGATTATTTTTGAGTATATCACACACTCAGGGGCGGCCCTAGCAGTGCGCGGGGCCCTGGGCGAGCGTCATGTGCGGGGCCCTTAGCCGTGAAGGTTGACTATAATGACTATATATATATATCATACCACATTCCGCTTACGGGCTAATCCTTTTCTAATGTGTCCGCCTTAAAGTTGTGGGCCTTATTTGTGTAACAAAACATAGAACATTACGTTGGTTTACTATTGGCCGTATAAGTGCATCTTAAAGGCTATTGTATTTTAATTGTTCTGCATTAACAGATGCGAATAAAAAAAGAAAACACTCGCGCACTACTAATATTATGTCTCCTCTCTCACTCTGCAAATTGAAGCCAATAGGATGTTCTATAAGAATAACGTGTGCTATAGGAGCTACAGTGGTCCATTCACTTTCACAGACCCGACTTTTGCGGAAGGGATGTATCACGGGTTTTCAAAAAAAAAATCTATAAAAGCAAGATTACAAAGACAGTTTGTGTGGAAATATGAACTCAAAATCACCCCCGATGTGGTAAAAGGCAGGTAAAAAGGTAGGTTTCAATATTTTCAGAAAGAACATCAGAATGAAATTCTATCAAAGACAAATGACAGAGTAGAATGGAGAAAGAAGGTTGACAGATCTTGTGTGGTGCCTCACCGGTTCAGGAGATCTATGTATAAGTGAAAGTGAAAGTTCGATGTCTACTTCTCCTGCCGAATTATGAAACGCAATAATAGGAAAAAATACTTATTAATTGTTTTTTTAAATTATGTCCAACTTATATACATACTAAATAGATTTTTTTCTCTTTAAAAAAAGAAAAAAGTAAACATTTTTATTTGTGTAAATGTGGTCGTTAGCAATACAAATGTTAAAAAAAAAAAAACTCTTTACCTCACCTGTTTGAAAAAGGGTCATCTCCTATATTAAAGAGCATGAAGTGTTTGTTACTTTTAATAGTGGATAGCTACAAAAGTGATGTGTTTTTCTTAAAGAAACTGCTTGCATAAGTGATTTAAAAAAATTTTTTTTTGGTTTCAGAAAGAAAAAAGGAGCCGTTACATTAGGACTCTGAATGTCTAAAATATTATGATGTCGGATTTTTACTATCTTTTCTAATTTACGAGATCTAAACGGGACGGACGAACGTACTGACAGACAATCCACACAAAACTAATAGTATAGCGTCTTTTCCTCTTATATTAGACCGGTAAAAATATTCCTGCGTTTTTTTTTTGTTTTGTTTTCAACACGTTGACACAGATTTTCCCACGGCCGAACTATGTCTATGCATGCCTATTGGAAAAACTAGCTAAAAGCTGATTTTCCAAAATAGCTATACAAGCACATCAACTGGTGATACTGTTTATATCCGAAAATATTACACGTTTATGAAATCAAATAGCCTACCGCGAAAATCTGAACTTCGCGTGCGGTCTTAGAACGTATCACCAGCGACAGTCGAGAATACACTGTATAATTGTTTAGTTATTTGCAATGCTTTAAAAAAAATAGGTTCCGGTACTGAGTGATCATCAGTGATGGATTGCCTAATGTTTAACTACTACAAAATTAATAATAAACGCTAAAATTCAAGAAAATTAATAATTTTTCCCCACATTAAAAAAAATGAAGTACGCCGTACCGGTGTGACGGTAAAAAAAAAAGCACTGATTATTTTCATTAAAAAATCAATTTGTTAAAAGTTGCATTTATGATACTACAAATGTTATAAATGAATATTAAATTTACAATTATTCATAAAGCAAAGAGTAGATCAAACTTTATCATTACACATTTTCCTTAAAAATTCCGATTAGACGTCGTTTTTTTATATCAAGTAAACGATTAGACGTCGTTATTATATACCAAATTAACGATTAGGATTGGTTGCTTCCACATATGTGTTTTTATTGTGAACTGTAAACAATGATAGCCTGTTAGACTCGGCTGTCTATACCAAAACTGAACGGTATTTCGAATCAGGAAATGTAAGTTAAGAGCTTAAATGGCAATTGGTAAAGTAAATATTCAGGCAAAATATAGAGTAACAAGTCCTTGTTTATAATCACTCGTTTTGCCTTCGAAGTTGGTGACAATAAAATCTCCCAGCGCGGGGCCCCTCTCAGGCGCGGGGCCTGGGGCGATTGCCCCACTTGCCACCCCCTAAGACCGCTACTGCACACACTGACCCATCAGCAGACAAATCGGGAGCAGACACGCAACTAGACAAGCAATTAAGAGAGATACAAATGATAAAAATATAAAGAATATTTATTTACAAAAATATTTACATAAAAGATAAAAGGGGGAGGGTTTGTATCTAACTCTAAACTATGCTATGTTTGATCATCACTTATGCACGTAATGAAAGAATGTGTCACTTTGTCCTTGGTACTTAGCTATTTTCTTGTCTTGGATGAATCGTAGTTGTCTGTATCCTGGCTTGAAGTGGCGTGTCTAGCGGGTAGAGGGACGCCGATGATATAGTCCTTGTGGAGGTTCAGTCCAAAAGTTCCAATATCTGTAGTGGGCACAGTAAGGCGGGTGGCCGGTTACCGTGGGCACCAGTGTACTGCGGGCAGAGCGGATCTGCCGTGGGCAGCGTAGGGCAGGATAAGTCCAGTGAGTTGGCGTAGCTATGACGTCTCGCACAGAGCGGATCTATAGGGACGTCGTACCTAAGAGGATGACAGGCGGACTGTCAAATAGGCAGGCTTGAGCCGATAGCGCCAAGTGGACGATGAGTAGTGACTTTCAGCGCTGAAAAGCACTTAATAGTACGTGATACTCGTAGTGGATCCAAGTGAGCAGGCGATACTGATTAGTACCAAATAGGCGAGTGTAGTATAGGATAGCGCCGAGTAGGTAGATGGAACTCAATGCAAATAGGCAGATGTGTCAATACACATGGGCGTGTAGGCAGGTCCTAGCAGGTAGTAAATAGGCAGGTAGCAAATAGGCAGACACCTGAGGGAGGCTGCGGATAAATAAGGACAAGTTAGGACATGTCTCTCATGCATCTTGTCGAAGCCCTCGACTGAGGTGCATACGTCAGATTGATAAAATTGCTTTAGTGCACAATGGGGAAAATGATGACAAATGGGATCGGAAAAATAGAAGGCTGATAGTAATCATAAAATGTACATAAGAGGGGAAAAAGTAATATATATGTACATAAAAGGGGAAATAAGAATCTCAATGAAATACAAGTATAAGAGAGGGGAGAATTGGACGCTGGTGGTCAATGACCGTGACGCTATTGTCCAAACACGGCCGGGGCCATGACGTGAACAAAGATTGTCCGTTCAAGGGGAGGGAACAACTCTTGCAAAAGCAAAATGATTAAAAATGAGAGATGTTTCTGATATCTTTTCTAAAGTCATCAATGCGACCAGCCGAGACAAAGAGAATAAACTAAACTGTACATATATGTACAATGTTGCGTCAATTGTCAATCGAGCAACGTGGCAATAATATTGCCGACATAGGTAAACGTAATATATAAATATATACATATGCAATGTTTAAGTTTCCTACTTACGACAGTGAGAAATACACAATGCACAAATTAAAATATAAATGAACTAAATAAAATACACAGGATGATATCCAGAATGAAATATACACACAAGCTGGTTATGTGGAACTTGTGACTAAGTTCGGCGTGATTAACTCACCACAGATAATCCTCTAGGAGTAAAAATAAATGAAATGGTCCAGACTCGTGTTCCAGTGAGAGAGAAATGAGCGAGAGAGATCAGTTTGAAATGGCCTATCTTATAAAGGTCGGAACAAGATCGGAAACAGGAAATGTGACAAGATAGGGATTGTCTCTCACGTGGTCGGCTCGAGACGAATATTTCACATATTGGAAAGAGGCCTGAGATGTGCGGACACACCTTGGAGGGTCGATAGACGTGTGGCGTCAAATGATCTCTTTGATCAAGGAGAGAGAGACACGTGTTGAGGCGGGAGGAGTAATACATTACATTCCTGCCCATATGATATCAACTGAGAGGGATGGGCATCCGGCCCTCAAGGCGATTACCTGTTTGATCTCTTCCCCGGTCAAGGGGAGATAAGAGACAAGGGTTGGCCTAGTTGACAGTCATGGTCCATGCGCTAGACGTTATGTCTAGCGTAAATAGGAACTAGGTGCGGTTGTGCGAAGAGAAAGGGGCATAGAAAGGGGAAATAATTAAAATAAAATAAATAAATAAAGGTAAATAATAATTAATGCTGTGATAAAAGTGAGCGAATCTGACGGCGAGTTTTTGACTTGTCACAGAGACATCGAAGTCATCTGCCAAAATTGAGAAAAGACTAAATGAGGCTCAACAAAAAACGGATTTTGGGAGTCAGTTATAAAGATCTGGTCTCAAACAAGGAAATCTTATGCCGAAGTGTGAGTCGAACACGTAGTGAGGCTGTGACAGAGCGTCGCAAGAGGTTTTGGGACATGTTCTCCCACAAAATGAACTACGCATACAAAGAGTTGTGATGACATTAAGGCAAGAAGAGGAAACAGGAACGTCCTCGTATAACTTGTCACCACACTTTCATAGAGGACATCAGACCATTGAAAACCAAGTGGGAGGTCCTCAGAGCAGGTGGGAAGAGGCTTCAGACATTGCCAATGAGAGATTGGCGGCGCGGGAGCACTTAACTAACTAACTAATAGGCAATTGCTGGTGATATTTTCAAGTATCACCTTACCAAAAACAACTCTTTATTAATCCTTTTTTCAGGATCTTATCAATTGGACAATCATCCTAAAAGTATTTTAAAAGAAAGGACAGCATATGCCATCCCAGAAGACAGCCATTTGTTTTGTAATGTACCAGAACATCATGAATTGGTATAACTTGAATTAATTTCTTTTTTTTTTCTTTTTAAACAAGTTAATAAATGATTGATTTTACAAAAATAAAAATATTGATACTATGTATTTTTATTTTGTTTAGGAAGATTATATTGTAGAACTACAAGAAAGAATAAGACTACTTGAGCTAGGCATAGAGAAAAAAGAGGTACCAACTTTTAATTTAATAAAATATATAAAGAATTTGTGTGAAAACACTAATTCAGAGACGGGTCTCTAATCATCTAATCTGTCTGCCGTGGGTCGCTGTTGCTAAGCGATGCAAGCAGAAAGACAGATATTTTCAGCCCTAATAACCAACAAATCAACAAATACAATTCTATCTTTTTCTATACATATTGAAGATTTGGCAAAAACAGTGGCGTAGCTAGCTAGCTATGTGCGGGTTGTGCGGCCCGCACGAGGCATCAAGTGTTGAGTGGTAGCAAACTCAGGATAAACGTTCTCAGTAAAAAGAAAATATATACCTACTTAAACAAACTCAAACTAATGTATGTGAAATGTTAATTACAAGTTTAATCATTTTCTACCTTTTATGTTCTTTCTTAAATTAAACATAAGCTGTAGACCAGTCTGAATCAAATTTAAAAAAATAAAATCTCTTAAGGTCACGCACTTTGAAACGCCCGCATTCCTTTGGGACACATGGTACATGTTGTTGTACATTGCTCTGTACGCTAGTTTTATCTATGTCTAGGGCTTATTAGTATAGGTCTGCTTCCAGACTCTAGATCTCGATAATCGTCGAGTTTATTTTCATTTCAGTATTATTAAGGTTAGTTTCAGTAATTTTGTTTCTTGTAAATTTTAATGACCACTGAGCAATTACAAGGCAGACAAATTTACAACACACTAATTTGCTATTGATGGATCATGAGACAAATAGCAATACTTAAACACTGAATCTGTATAAATATTCTCCACGCTTCCCAACCACGCACGCACACTATAATTGGACAGGCTACACGAGGCTCTATATGGGAAATATTAAATATACTAACATGCAATAATTAATAAGCTTCTTTAGCCCTTGAATTCACTCTTATAATAGTAGGTCTACATCAATATAATAGTATCTAAATACATGTAGGCCTACAAGCAAATCATTTTATTTAAAAAAGTATCTAGGTCGATTAGCTATTTTGATAGTTCCATTCATTCTATTTTTACATTCACACTTTCGCTTTCTTATAGCATTATTATTTCGTTTAATAAATAAAACACTCTCAGTGACTATATTGACTATGATACGCAAATGAAGAAACTCGGGTCGGCTAGTACGAATTCGTTGGGCCAAAAAGTCTTTTAGCTGTTTTATTTCGTTATTTGAGGTTCAACCCCCCCCCCCCCCCAAAATAAATCCCCCCACCCCTCGGGGGGGGGGGGGGGGGAGGGAATTTACTGACTTATTTTTTGCTTAGATTTTGTTAACTTTAGGTGAGATTTCAATACTAAACCATCATTTCTCCCAGCGCAGCCAACGGGTTTACGGGTTTTGAGTTTAAAACCCCCTACCAGGGGGTTTTGCAGTTAAACCCCCCTCTTCTCTAGAACAAAACAAACAAAAAAAAAACAAAAAACAAATGTAAACGACAATTTCGAAATTCCAAGAGCATAGCTAAAGGAGGGGGAGGGAGTTTGATTTTAATGAAATGTAAGACTATTCATACATCAGTCATTGTATTCTATGAGCTTAGCCAAGAACGGTTTAGTGTTTACCCCCCCCCCCCAGCGGGGCTGGCCGTTAAAAAAAAAACTATTCAATATATTTAAAGCAAATTACACACTCAAAATTGTATGAGCGCAGCCAAAGGGGTTTTAATTTTTAAACCTCTTATACCAAAAATAATTTCGCACTCAAAATGCTATAAGCGAGGTTTAAAGCAAAAAAATACTTCTTCAATATAAGGAAAGGAAATTACACACTAAAAATGCTATGAGCGTAGCCATAGGGGGTTTTGAGTTTAAACCCTCCTTTAGCGGGGTTTGAAGCTAAAAAATATCTCTTCAATTTGAAAAAAAAGCAAATTACACACTCAAAATTATATCAGCGATGCCAAAGGGGTTTGGACTTTAAACTCCCCTCCAGCGGTATTTGAAGCTAAAAAATACCTCTTCAATATAAAAAAAGAGCAAATTAAATGCTATGAGCGTTGCCAAACGTGTTTTAGAGTTTTAACCCCCTTTCCGCGGGATTTAATACTAAAAAAAAACTTTTCAATATAAAAAAGCAAATTACACACTCAAAATTCTACGAGCGTAGCCAACCCAATGGGGTTTAGAGTTTAAACCCCCTCCTCCAGAGAGTTTTTTTTTTAAAGTTTAAACCGCCTACAGATGGTTTCGAGTTGAAAATCCACCTAACGAGAGCTTTTAGGTTGAAATTGCATTATTCTAAAGCAAACTAAATTCACCAAAATCTATGAGCGTAGCTATGGGGTTTTAAATTTGTTTAAAAAATGATTTTGACGATAAAAATTTCCTTTTCGATATAAAATCTTTAGCAAACTACAGACACCTAATTACACGAATTACACTCAAGAGAGTTGACACATTTCTACCAGTGGCTGGGCTCCAGTAATAAAGTACAGTGAGATTTCAATATTTTATTTCGTCTGCGAAATTAAAAAAACAAACAAACAAAAAAGTAGCTCAACAAGATGGCTAAGACAGATTTTAGGACTTAGTTATAGAGATCGGGTCTAAACTAAGGAAATCCTATGCCCATTGATGGGAATTTTCCGAACATTTTCGGAATTCCGAAAATTACTTCTGATCCGATTTTCTAGCAAAAGAATTCGATTTTTTTCCGACTTTTAAAAAAAAAAAATCGAATTTTGTTTCCAATTTTTTTTACTATAGATTTAGTGAAGATAAGGCGTGGTAGCACGACCATGTCTAGACTCAGGATTGGCCACACCTACATCACACACTCTTTTGTACTGAAGAGAGACGGCCTCCACTTTGTGAGTATTGTGATTCTTGCCTCACAGTGGAACATATCCTCATTGACTGCCCCAGATACCAGGATGTCAGGGAGAAGTTTTTTATAGCCACTGACTTACAAATACTGTTCAATACTGTCGACTCTGGGAAGGTATACTGGGCTTTATCCGGGAGGTGGGGTTGTCTGTGAGGATCTGATTTGCGAGTCTGTAGACACATACTATTTACACTAGATTTTTATCAAATATTTAAATTTTTACCTGTACTATTTTAACTGTAAATAGACCTTGATTTTAATGAGTGAATTGTATGGACCTTTTTATAGAGGGAGAGTAGTCCTTAAGGGACTGCGGGCACGACATGGCCTATATATACTGTGCCGATGTGCCTAAAACTAAACCAAACTAAACTAAACTTAGATCTAGATTCTGGATTTACGCTAAATCACTACGATAGATTAAGTGAAGATAATTCGCATACAGACGCGAAAAGTTCGCGAATTTAGTGACTTAGATCTAGAGTCACTCTAGAATTTAGAATTACGCTAAATCACTAGAATCTAGTGAAGATAACCCTGTGAAGCCGCGAAAAGTCCGCAAATTTTAGTGACTTACAGTTAGAATCTATAGCATCTTCTTTTCAGTCGCCGTGACAGGCGGTTCAAAACGGCGGGGGAGGGGGGAGAGTCTGTTGAGTCTGCTCCCATCACTGTTAATGCCGAACTAGGAGTCTACCCCTTAGTAAGGTTGTGACAGAGCATGGCATGAGGTTAGCGGAACATGTTCTCCGCCAAAATAAATTACAGACTAATAAAAGTTGCGATGACATCCATTACAACTTGAGTCCTCAGAGCAGGTGGGAAGAGGCTTCAAAAATTGCCAGTCACAGATTTTTGTGGAAACATCTTGTCGTCAAATGTGCGGGAGGGTCTAAGTCAGTAAGAATAGCCCATAAGGTTTTTGAAATAAAACTTTTTAACAGCAAAAACACCATAGATACCTCAGAATATGTATTTTCTTGGCATTTCAAAACCGGAAATAGCGCTTGGCGGCGGGGCTTCGCCTCGCACTGGGCGAGCTCTCGCCGCCCCCCAGACCGCCTTGCTGCCAAGGAGGAGAGTCTACAATTTTTCCACTAACTCCAGGAAGAACATATTCTAGGACACAATAAACGCCTTCCGATACAATGAAGCTAATAAAGATTAATTATGTACACACACATACACACACACACATATATATATATATTATTTTCGCGGATTGGGGGAGGCGGGTGGGGGGAGAAAAATCCCCCCCCCCAAAAAAAAAAAAATCCTGGTTACGCCTACGTTTAAGATTTTTATATTTTTCTTCAGAATCAAAGAGACAATGCCAAATTTCGCAAGGAAAGAAACTCCGTTAAGCAACTTTTGAATGAACTAGAGGTAGAGCCGTAATTTGCTTTAGTTTTATTTTCAAATAGTTTTTGTGTTTAGATTACCAGAACTATAATTTACTTTGAAAGAAAAACATTTATTAAAAAAGAAAATATTTCTTTAAGGATCGTCGTGAAGAATTAGAAGGTCTTGACCTAGCTATTGAAAGGCAAAAAAAAAGCTTAAGAGAAATGAAGAGGGAAGAAAAAGATTTAAGAAGAGAAAGAAAAGAAGCACACAGTCAACTTGATTTCTTAAGGAAACACAATGATCAAAAGATGATGATTAGGTAAGTTCAGTGCGTAGAAGTACATTTCCTTTTTTCAGAGTTTGCGATCTGTAGGGTGACAGACCATGTACATTTCAGTGTGTATCAGGTCTGATTTTAGGATTGAATAACAGTAGATAAATGTCTTGTTGAAAGTATACCAAGTGAAGTGCTGACAGTTTCATACAGGATCAATGTGTACAATAATTTCTAAGGGTCAAAATGCTTGTGCAGTAATGAACGGGAATTTCTTACGTACAATCTATAGTATTCCTTAAATTTATAGAGAAATAGTCAAACACGAGACAGTCCGGACCTTAAGGTGCCAAGCTGTCAGCTGACACTCACCAGATAACAATAGCTTATCATGATCGCGGGCCTGACATTGGATGGGTGATTGTCAAGATTCCAGCCAGAAGCACGATAAACTAACCTTTCTGTGAAAGCAGCACCCCTCTCATTAGAAGGATTTCTGCCTGAAGATCATTCGACTAGGTGCTTTGTGTTTTGCAGTCTCAACATCATCAAATGTTGCAAAATCATCAATTTCCACTTGACAAATTTGTGGAATTCTCCCAGAGACTTCTGTCCATTGTGTAATGCTAGTTAAGGGTGACTCAAAGTAACAGCATGTGTCACCAGCATCCGCATATCAATTTTCTCTGGCTGGTACTAATTATTTAAATTTATTTTTAGATTCTCTGACTTTTTGTCGGTATTGGTCTACACGAGGCTCTGGACAAAGACCATATTGCTATGTGGTAGAGATTCACAAACAGAATAGTGATTAATATTTTTTTAATTAGCAGTTCTTGAATTTCATCAAACGATTTTAATAGGTTTACTGCAGTTCCAAAAGGCCTAGATTGTGGAACATCTTTTCTCTGTATAGATTCCATCTAAGATATCTATAGAAAATTCTAAAGCAATTGCATGCAGGTAAAAAAGTCAAATGAAGTACGATGGTAAACACTCAATAGCTACTTTGAGGAAGACTTATCATGACACTTTTGGGCGTACTTGTAAGCAGTTGTAAATGAATTGAGTGCAATAACAATATTACCTCAAAATGACGACTACATGCATGAAACTAGATATTATTTTGTCCTACTCAATTTAAGGGAGGGGAACCATATTGAATCCACGCCCATGAGCACATTGCTACGCCACTGACCATATACAGTAATTGTCACATAGAAACTTCAGATAGGACTGGGGGTGAAGAACTTTCACTACACACATGTCCGCTGAGACATATGCTTCTCTATTGGGAAAGGAATAATGCGGATGAACTCAATTCCAGAAAGAACTTTTAACAAATCTTGGTTGGTGCCCAGATTAAGAGTTAAGTGAAGGTGAATCTCATAATAAAGTAGTCTTCACTGTAAACAATAGGTTACAATGCAGTTAAAAACTTCATGCATCTCCACATGTAGCATAACTTGACTAGAGCTATAATAATCAGATGTCTTAGCTTAAGACACAACTTGGGCAGAACTATTATAGCCAGTTTTTAGGTTCGGCCCTACTGTGTTTCCACCTATTGCAACAACTTCAAAGGTTTTGACTTTAGCTAACTTTAATGTCTGCACTGAATTATTTTAAACTATCTTTATATTTGTCTAGGCGACACCTGATAGAAAAACAAAAGTTTGAGGATACAATAGAAAGATCAAGATTACTTTATTTGATGGATGAATTAAAATGTGTTGAAAGATCCTTGGCTAAAAGAAATGGGCAACTTAGAGACACTGAAAGAAAACTGAAAGAATGTAACATAGATTTAAAACATGCTAAAGAGCAGGTATTATATTATAGGTGTTTTATCTACAATGCAGTTATGTAGCCTGAATATTAAAAATTTTGATATTTTAAGTTATGAAATATACCTATATTTTTATGAGGTTTATTAAGCCTTAGGCCCTTCTTTTAAAAAATAGCATATTTTATTGATCTTTTTTTAACATTTCTATACAAGAATTTCTAAACGTATGTTTTAACAGTATTCTAATTTCAGCTTGATATACATCTGAAATTATAATGTCTTAACCACTTGACACCACTTATTTTTAAGTATCAGTTTTGAATATATATTTCAACCAAAACTCTATTATGACATTTAATTTCAGAAACAAGAAACTTTAAGGCAATATGATGTTGTAAAAAATAATATGCATGAGACTCTCAATGAACAACAAGAAATAGAAAAACGATCTAATGATTTGGCTGTGGAGTTAGTCAAAGCAACTGAACAATTAACTAACTTAAAAGCAGACATCATGGGTCTTGAGAGAAGAAAGTATAAACAGGATAAATTGCTAAGAGAAATCAATAATGTAAGTATATTCTGAATTTGTGAAACATTTAGTCAACAAGTTTTTTTTTATAAAAAAATCATGCACATGCATGATATACAAAGATGTATTAGATCCAATATTTCATATGGCTAGACTGTATATTTAGTCATAAGCATTATATATATTTATATAAATATATATATTTATAAAAAATGCTTATATATATATATATAGATAGAGAGAGAAAGAGAGAGAGAGGCCCTAGTTGACTGACTGAGTCATCTCTATTTCTTATCCCACCTGAGGTGAACAACAAAAATTTAACCTATTACTTACCTTGTACATAGAACAACTAAGCCATTTTCACAAACAAAACCACAGCAGTTTAATTTACCAAAAGCGATTGATTTTTTTCCCCATTTTCTACCCAATGATTTTTGTAAGTCCTAAATAAAAAAAAGATGCAACTGTCTTCCTTATGTAAACATTATTTAAACTCTTATTGGTGTGTCAGTAATTACCTTATAGTTAATTTCCTAGTGCAAACATTTTAAAAAAATGATGTCATTCAAAACTCAGGTAAATTTTATGGGAAATAATTATGATTCCCAAGTCATTATAGTACTGTAATGTTGAGGACTGGCATCTATGGATCCACATGTGAAATGATGGCAGCAGCTGAACTGCTTTCAAGTATTTCCTAGTTGACAACAATTGAATGCTTTTGGGGAAGAAGGAATGCCTGTGAAGAGTCTCCCATTTTGTGGTGATGAATTTAGCATTTTGGGAGGGGGGAGAGAAGTAATACTAGAAATTAGAGGCCAGAAGTAAGTATGTTGAAAAACACATTTTAAAGTGGGCAGCTCCAATTCAATGCTTGCAATTTTATTGACATTTCAACAAAAAAAAAAAAAAGCTAAAGGTGGTGTGGACAAAATATGATCTGAGTCTTACGATTTGCAGAATACAATCAGAAATAAAAAACTTATATCATAGAGACTACCAAATACTTTGATAAGAACTGTTATGACCTCATCTTGCGCATCGCAAGTCTGGCTAGCGCATCTCTAGTGAACGAACTATAACATGATGTTTACAGAGAAGAGAGTAACGATTTCCGCCCAAAGCTAGAGAAGTGGAAAATAAAGACACTGTAGTTTAATGAAGATGTTATTTGTGTACCTGCGATGTCTTGTAAATAAACATATGTCTCGTTGAGTCTGCCTTGTCCCTTAAGTTATAACAATGGTGTCAGAAGTGGGATTTATAGGCAACTCAACGAGAGGAGATAGAACTTGATCACAATGACATCTTTGAAAACATTAGACCAGCTCTCAGTTAAAGAACTTAGCCAGGAACTCCGTGACCGATATGAGAAGCTTGGTGGTACCAAGGAGGTGCTTACAGCTCGTCTCCGGCAAGCCTTGGTAGATGAAGAAGAAGATCCGGATGCTTACGTGTTTGAAATTATACCGGAGATTTATGAGCTCATTGGCAAGATGCATGAAGGTATTGTTGCAATGTTTGAACAAATGAACAGTATGGGGAACAAGGTAGTTAAAATGGTGTCTCAAGCGAAAGAAGGAATAGACTTGTTGGTGAAGGAGCCGTTGCCTGGGGACTCGTTGGTGAAGAAGTTGCATGGTCAGGATTGTGGCTGCACAAACAGTGGTAACGGAGACGCTGAGGATTGGAGCGCCGTCTGTGTCTGTGTTGTGGGCAAGTCTTGTGGTTGTGACTTTAAAGACGAGAAACGTGACAACGATTGCTGCGACGATCTAGAACGGAAGAGAGAAATGAAGAAACTGGAGTCTGTTATGTTTCCGAAGCGTTTGTTTCTGTTGCACCTGTTACAGGTACCTGTATGAGCCGGACATATCAAGACAACGTTTGGTCTGCGTCTAAGCCTATTGCTATAGACCTTAAAGACCTCTGCCTATCTGTCGGTGCTCACGAAGGAAATGTGAAGCTCGACAACTGCATCCAGAACTTGAGCATGAATGGTACGTGCGGCGCATCACACAGAGAATATGGATGTCAAGAAAACCACCAACAAGGCATGTGTATTTCTGCCATCATCATTGACATTGGCATAGATGAATGTCAATCAACTCAATCTAAATCTGAGCTGTCAAGAGAAAGACATCTTCCACTTGAACTGGAAGAGACCCATCTCCTGGACGTGAGACTGTTAGCTGAGGATGACTGCGGCGCATTGGACTTGGTTTGCAACGTGGCTGAAGTTGAACCTGCAGTCCCCACTAGAGACGTCTGTCGGCAGGGTCCGATCAACGGCTGTGCTGAAGAAAACAGTGCTCGACACTATCTCGTTGAGTGTCAAACGGTCACACCATCATCTCAAGAACTGTTATGACCTCGCCTTGCGCATCGCAAGTCTGGCTAGCGCACCTCTAGTGAACGAACTATAACATGATGTTTACAGAGAAGAGAGTAGCGATTTCCGCCCAAAGCTAGAGAAGTAGAAAATAAAGACACTGTAGTTTAATGAAGATGTTATTTGTGTACCTGTGATGTCTTGTAAATAAACATATGTCTCGTTGAGTCTGCCTTGTCCCTTAAATTAAGTTATAACAGAACTAAAAAGTAGAAAAATATAATAATAATAATAATCTTTATTGTCCGTAAGGAAATTTGTCTTACAATATGTGCATTATACAAAACAAAACATTATAACCTAAAAAAAAATGAAAATTCACACCAGACTCACTCACAATTTACATGTGAAAAGTTTACATTAGATTGTTTCTATTTAATGATTTGATTGCCAGAAAAACAAAAGAGTTAACCAAAGCTAATGGGCCCCTCCTGATTGATATCTCCTTTTTATTAGAGAACACAGAATATGTAAAAGCGTGCGTGTGTCGACCAATTTCCAAAACTAAGAAATGTGTGAATTTATTTGAAACACTATTAGGCATTAGTAAGAACTTTGTAGCCAACACAGAAGTTCTCTTCACGTGATGTATTCAAAGGAAACTGTTTGGAATTACTGGCTTCGCACTTTAGGTCAGAGTCTAGCACTGCAAGCTGCCTAAAGAGAACTGGCTCCTGATTTTTTTCATCAGGGTTGACTTACAAAGCCTTTTTTTAAGAAATGGTATAGTCCCCAGGCAGCAGAGGTTGGATTCAGATTTCTTCCTTTAGGTAGGTAGCCAACCAAAGCTAAGAAGTCCTTCCTGCCAGAACCTTACTGGATGATATGAGTGTTTGTAATGTTCGTAAAGCTAAATCGAAAGTGTAAATTTAAAACTGACAAAGTAAAATATCATGAGAAGGATAAAATGTAAGAGTATTTAAATTATGAATAGACACAATATCAACTGAACATGCTTTCCTTATAAGACTTTTAAGACTTTTAGAATTTACTGAAACTGTTTTACTAGTATTTTAAAACATTTTACATAGTGACCCCTACCAACACGACCCCCACCAACACGACCCCCACCAACGCGACCCCACCAAGACCCTAAATATTTATGCCCATTTAGTCAGCTAAAAGGTTTTGTTTCCTTTCTATTGACAGATTATTGCCAAAAAAGATGGAGAATTTAAAGAACTTGACACTAAAGTGATGACAGTGTCAGACAAGTGAGCTATTTGTTTCTAGTTCAATGATGAAACCAAAACAAAATATAAAAGTACATCTAAAATAAAGTTGTTTTGTTTCTTAGATTACAAAGACTTCAAGCTGACTTTCTGATTAACACTGAACGTGAAAGAGCAATGGTTCAAAGTCTGCATGACAGTGAAGAAGTATTAACCAAAAGACGCTCAGAAATTAAAAAATTAAAAGATCAGGTAAGAAATTTTACATTTTATTACTTATTATTTCTTTTGATTTTAGAATGTGTGCTAGAAATAGTCTCCTATTGATATTATGTGTTTAAATCTAGCTGAGTTGGACTCCAACATAACTGGCATGGGCCCTTCCTAATTAATTTTTCCCTTGATCATTTTCTCTCATGTGTAAACATTTTAAAATAAAGATGTATTCAATCTAATTATAAATGATGTTAGATAATGTTGTACATTTTTTATCAGCAACTCAGAATTGCATCGGGAACAGCTCAAAAGGTATTTTGCTTGCACTTATTGATTTTTCAGGATGCCATTATTTATTTATATTTTCTGTTTGGTTTGTCATGGAGTTCAAACATATAATCAATCTATTGCTGGATTACTACCAAAAAAACCACATTATAATTTATTATTAAAAAACTTTTTTAGTATTGAAATGTACATTGAAACGTGTGCATGAGATTTTTGACTTTACGTACCTAAAATGTACATCTAAAAGTAAACAAATATACAAATGAATTAATTTTACAGAATAATATGTGTTCAAATAACAGCTGCGTGTTAACAAATATTTATTTGACACATAGATATTTTAGTTTGTTTTTCTACTTACTAACATATGCCATAAGACTTATAGTTATATCATTTTGATATATAAATAAACATAATCAGAAATATTCATGTTGAAGAATCAATGATTCTTTCATTCATTTGATTTACAAAAGAATATCAGGTAAAAAGAGTTAAATCAATAAATGTTCTTAGGATTTTAACTAGTAGTAATTTCATAGTAACAATAAAGATTCTGTTTAAAATTTTGTATTTTAGGTTCAGCAAAGCAAGCAAGAACTTGAAAGATTGGATCAGGAAATAGGCAGGAAAAAGACTGATCTTCAGATTCTACAAGAAACTCATGAAAGGAAAGAACAAGAACTTACTAATGTTTTAAATGAAGCAGAGTCAGAAATAGCATCAAAACACAGAATGATTAAAGTAGTCAAAAATGTTTTTTCATTATCATACACATTATTTAAGTATACAATGTAGGCTTGGTATTTAACAAATTTCTATTTTTTTTTAAGTTTCAAAAGTGTTAAAATATGCACTTACTGAGAAATTATTCTTAGTGATAGGGTGCATACATGACTGCATTATACCACCAATTTGATATATGTAACTAAACCCTCTTTTAACATGCCCAACTCTCCTCCTATCCCCTGTACCACAACCCAATGTATTTGCTTGATATAAATATATAGTTTGGTGCTCAGGGTAACATTTACATAGATATCTCCCTTCTCTACCCCTTCCAACTGGTCCATACAAGTGATAGGATAATAGCCATTGAGAAAGCTAAAAGCATGAAGCTACACTTAACAAAAGCAATTGGTAAAAACATTTCTAAGTGCACAGATTTAATTTATTGTTAGTCTAGATCATTGATGAACAGCCTGTGTTCCAACTCCGGCCAGCAGTAACAATTAACTCTTTGACTCCGGATCAATGATTTTTCCGTTGATTTTAAAAATGGGGAAAAAGGACGTACCAACACATTTATCGTCGGCTATTTAAATTATTTTTTTCGTTTCTATTCCTCCAATTTTTTATTGCTTAATTTTTTTTTATCTAGAATAGTTTCATCCAGAATTTCTTTTTGTATGAAGATTTTAAAGTGATTACATTTATTTTTATCTGTGAGCGTGTTTTTTTTTACATGGACCCTCAACCAGGGCTATCTAAACTTTGTACCTAGATCTAAATATTTCTTGATGAAGAAGTAAAATAATTCACATGACAGTGATTTTGTTTTATCTGATGGTGATATTTTTTTTCTAAATCTAATGGTATCGATCTAGATCTAGTTAAATCTAGTAAATTAATTTATAAAATTTATAGACCTAGGGATAGGTCTAGTAATGATGAAGTTTAGCTGATGAAGCAGCCCCACCCCCAGCTAAAGTTCAATGTAGATCTAGAACTAATTTAGCTGTCTCTACATCATCTAGATCTAAATCTAATCAGATAGAGGTCTACTCTAGATCAAGGCACTGAAACAGAACACTTTCAGATTTTTTCCACCAATAAATGTGGGTGTCAACCTGGACTTAGTCTAATGAGCTGGACTTTTTTGTTGAAGTAGTTACATTGGATTATTAGATTATTATTTTTTGTGTCTATTGCTGTTTCTTCTATGGTTTCTTCTATGGTTTTATGTATATAAATGGATAAAAATGAGGAAAAAAGTTCTTTTGATTCAATTTGGACAATAAATTTCTTAAAACATGAACTTGGATGGATATATATTTTCAATGTCAGTTGGTAAGTTTTTCATTTTTTAATTTTAGGCCTATATTCAAAACCCAAAATTACAACAACAACATAATTTGCATGCTAGAAAACTTATCAAATAGAAAGAACATCCTTTTCACTTTAATTGTATATCAAATTTATTATTTTCCAATAATAAATAAAAAAGTTATACAAGTTATATCGAAGCAGAGTAGCGCACTCCGAAATGGCGGAAAAATTAATTCCGTCCAAAAGTGGAAGATAATTCCAGATTAATTTCCGGAGTCAAAGAGTTAATCTGACTCGCCACATGTTTTAGAAAATGATAACAAAAAACATTTTCCATTATAATGTAAAAATTCAAGCGTTAAAAACGAGATGAAACTTAACAGTTCATGCTTCATGCTTTTAGATTTCTCAATGACTATTCTCCTATCACTGGACTAGTTGGAACGGGTGCAGAAGGGGGATATCAATGTAAGTATATCCCTGATTGCTGGGGGCATCTTTTAATTCATTCTAAAATGTCCAATATAAAACATCAAAGGATAGTATACGTAGAAGTAGCCTTCTTTGTCATCAATATTCAAATAAAAACTAAGTGTAAAATAAACTACCAGTAAGTCATAACAAATGATCAGAATATTAAAGGTGTCCAATTTTATTTTATAGACATTTCTCTACTTATTTCATTATCTATAAATTAAATAATTATGTTATGCCAAAATGAATTATTTATAACAGGTCTCATCTTAATGAATTTGATATTACAGGATTGTCGTGATGATGTAGAGAATTTAAATATTCAAAAACAAGATTTAAATGCTCATATCAAGACAAAAAAACTGGAGCTACAACAGATAAAAGAAGAAATTGAACAAGAAGAGGAAGTGCTGCAGAGACTGTTTAATAATGTCACTAAAAATAAAGCAGAACTGAAGCATACACTAGAAATGCAAACAATTGAACAAACTGAGCTGGAAAATATAAAAGGGCAACAAGCCCAGAAATTATCTGAACTAGATCGGACTCAGAGAGCTTTACAAGAAGTAAGTATCAACAGGATCCACTGATTAATTCATTCATATTTTTTATTCCATATTATTTGAAAAGATTTAATATCTACATTAGTGAGCAGATTTTAAGCTGTTTGCAAAGAGTGCTGGTGGCTGGTCTGGGTGTCTCATAAAATAGACAATAAATTTATTATTGTAGTACACATGGGTTATGCCCTTGATTTGTTTTGCTCCAAGGCTTTATATTGTTTATCACCTCCTTTTTCTTTAAATTTCAATTCTATATATATATATATACCTAATAATATATATTTGTTGGGTTTAGTCCCCTTAAACAATTTTAATTCTCTTCACACATTCTCCAATCAACTTGATACTTTAAACAATTATTTATGTACCTTACAAAACATGAATCAATTTGTGACAAAATAACAGATAAGTCAATTAATTACTCTTCATTGATTATTTTATTTGATAGCAAATAAGGGAAATAACTTGTACATTATTAATACTTATAGGGTTAATTTTGAGTTCTTCCATTTTAGATAGCTTTGTTTTTTTTTTTTTTTTTTTTTTTTAATATATTTTGCTTGTTAGAAACTCCTCTTGAAATTGAGCTTAATAATCAACTGAGTGAAAAAAAAAGAAAAAATGTTTAAAATAATTCTAGTAAGGTATTTTCTCTAATAAATTCTGGCTATTTGGTTGATTTAATTGACTTTAAGTCTCTAAGTCTCATCCAGATAAAAAGAATACAAAAATATAATTACATTACCCAATGAAAAGTTTTTTTTCCCAATAAATACTTTTGGAAGTAAATGTTGGACATGAAGGTTTTTAAGTACTTTTTTGACAAAGCTTATATCAACTCACTCTATTCGCCTGTCTGGGAAAACATATATTTCTCCCATTCCCCATTATCAAGTTAAAACTTTTCACAATTATTCATTTTACTGACATCAAAAAAAGTTTACCAATTAATTAATTATTAATCATAATCATTCAAAGTCGATGACGTTACATGAATTTAACACTTCTGAAGGGTCAGGGTTGAAGGGGGATTCGTTAAATACAATTCTCCCCTCCCCAATTCCCACTGAATCAGCTAACATACCAGTAATTAGTATAGATTATTTAGACAAGTAAATAATTTTGTACACACATTTTTTGTTCTCTATAAAAATTGTCCCTGCTTCATCTCAGCTACCATATAGGCCAAAGTAAACTGTGTCTCTCTATCAACAGTTTGTTCTTGTCCAATTTTAAATAGTGTGCTAGTGGGCACCAGAAGCTTCTGTGTAAGCAGTTATTACAGTATCATATAGCCTTCTATTTTAAAAGAAAGAAAATATTTATACTTCAGATAATGGATGCACCCAGATGTTTTGTTTTTCTTAAATCATGCAGAATCTGATTGAACTCAGTTTGTGCTGCTTGTTTCTAGACAGGACAACTTGTTTCTTCTTTCTCTTGTCTAACATTGCATGTCCTTTTGCTTTCTGCAAGGGTCATACCACCACTTACATTCTGTGCTCATGTTGTCTGATTCCAATCTTTGGCAATTTCTTCCAACACACATTCATTGATCTCTGTAGTCTTAAGACAATAATCTCTTTTAATCTTGGTCATTCCTTGGGTCTGACTCCCTTGGCCAGCTCAGCCTAAAGGTTAACATGTCCAAGTTAATTAAAGTAATATTCAACATATCCATTGAGCTGAGACACTATGTGTATTAGTCGATTTCAAAACTGCTTGGTTGGAGACATGATCCTTCAGGAATGAACATTACGTGTCACAAGGAGTGCATGTTAAACTGTTCACTCTATCATATGACCATTTTTTTTAGAAGGTAATAAAAGGGCCCTTCAATAGTCTACACAAATTTTTTTTGTTCATCAACATCATAATTTATTCCTTAACTTAGGAACACATAAAATTCTAATCAGAAGACATGTATTTTAGTGTATCGAGAGGTAGGATTAACTACCTTATCCAGCTATTCTTCGGAAATAGTTATGTTTATAATCCATGATAACAGTCTTAAAGAAAATAACATTTCAATTACTATTATAAACATTACATTATAAATTCAATATTTTTAGATAGTTTAATAAACAAAAACAACATATTTTTTTTTACAAAGACAAGCTTATATTAAGTGTAATTGTATCAATTAGTTTGGAACAGTCATTTAATTGCAATGATGACAGACTTATACATAATATCTTTAGGCCAATTATCAACTGCATAAAAAATGTTTACTCAAGAGTCCTCGAGGGGACTTCATCAACTTATGCCACCACATCTGTCAAGTTAGATTTCTTTCCCTTGTTCAAGATACTAAACAAAATAATGAATTACCAGTTGTTAATAACTAATTGGTTAATTTTTTTGTATTGACTTTTGTGTTGTCAGGTCAAATGGAAGGATTGTGCAAAATTTCAGCTTAACCATGGATTGGATGTGGTTGAAATAACATTCAAATTTTTTGCCAGACATAAAGACAGAGGGATTTTATATAAACTTTGTGAAAAGGATATAAATACAACATGTGAAATGCTTCTTGAGGATGTCTTTATTCTTTTGTAATTGTTAAGTAAAAAAATATTATTTCCTTTTACCTTTCTAAGGAAAAACATCATCTTGAACAACTAACAGCTGAGGTATCCAGAAAGTCTTCAGATTTAGAAAGACTGAAACAAGCTGTAGAAAGAGACCGTTTGGCGGTAGATCAACTCAACAATGAAAAACATACGTTGGATGATCAAATACTTGTTTTGACCAGAGAGAGGGATATCTTACAGGAAAATTGCAAGAGCTTAGATGAAAACCTGAAGGCCATGAAAAGGTTCACACTTTATAGTTTTTGTAACTCATTTTGACTTGTGTAACTTTGATTTTTTAAGATCATCTTAAGCCCCTCCACATATCCTTTAGTCTGTTGGACCATTGGGGCACCACAAAAGATCTGTTGACTGTCATTCTCCATTCATCTTTTGCCTTGCATGTCCATTTTATTTTGTATTGTCTTCCCATCACTTTGCATATCTTATGCTGTGGAAGTTTTTTCTATTCTTATCACCAAGTCAGCTAATTTTTCACTGCCAGACATGTATGTCTTCTGCAAATTGCAAGTTAGTAATTACACAACCTTCATAACCCTCGAGAGACTCATTACCCTTTTAAGGAAGATGCTGAAAAGAGTTGGTGAAAGTAGGCAGCCTTGTTTCACTCCAACTGTGGCTTTGGTGAAAATAGGCAAAAAAGGGAAAAATAAACCAGATTTGACAACATTGCTGGTGAACTTCTAAATGCTGGAGTAGAAACCATGATAAACACACTTTTTAAGATTCGCAACAAGATTCTGCAGTAATTAGAATGGCTCAAGTCCTGGATCCAATCACTCATCATCAAAAAGAAAGGCAAAACTACCATACCATCAGTGGAAAGAATGCATCTCAGCAAAGTCCTGACAAAAATTATATTAAACTGGCTAAAACCCACAGCAGACAAAATTATATTAGAAGAACAAAGGGGTTTTAGACAGTGGCGTCACTAGGGGGGTGCAGTCCGCACCGGTTGACACCCAATTGGGGCTGACACCCGAGTGGAAAAATGCACTTTTCCAAATAAAAAAACAACTTTAAAATTTGACAGAAGCAAGATCATAAACATAAGAATGGTTGAATAAACTTTTTCGTAATGGGAAAAAAAATCAATAGCAAGATTTTCTTGTTTGATAAATAGAAGAACATTTATCAGGTGTTCAAATTTAAAACATTTTGGCAGCCGAACTTAGCCTTCAAAATATTGACAGGGAAGTTATTGCTATGAATGGCGTATAGATGGAAAATAGAGGAACATCTTGCACTTATAGATTGCTTACTATCACATTGTTTCTAGCAAAGCAAAAATTGGTATATGGTGGCGAATCGAAAAGACTTTTTATTGAATAATGGATTTTTTTTTGTTGTGATTTTGGAAATGTCATCCAAATATGACCCAGTGCTGAAATTATAACTTATACAATTGCAATGCAGCATTGCAAAAAAAAAAAAGTTACTTTCCAAGCTTGTACCAAATCTCAGAGACATTATAAATGTTTTAGCAAACCACTTAAGGGATATACTTAACAGAGACATAAATGTTGCAAGGTACTCTGGTATTTAGTACTACAGCACACCAAACATAGATCTCTGAAGTTGTAAGATACATTAACAGTAACAATGGTAATGTTCAAATGACAGAAATGTTGTAGGATATTCCTCTTTAAGTGGACCAAAAGCTGATAGTACCAGTTCTGATTATTTAAAATGCCTGGAAAGAGATGGACTTAAAACATTGACATGATGAGCTCAGGGTCATGGTAGCTACAATGTCAAGGATTCATGAAGAAGTGCAAGCAGTAATAAACGAAGAACAGAGAAGAAACTCAGATGGATGTATACACCGTTTACTAAAGCTATGTGATTAAAATTCTTAGTCAGAAAATAAGTCTAATGTACATTTTCTCGGTTTTTTAGAAAAACTGTTTTCTTTCTCTGCCGCTGTTACTAATCAATCATAATCGATGGGATATTTTAATTAATGATAGAGTATCAAATGAACAACTCTCAAGTGTGCTCATCATGTTGCTGTTAGACCCGTGAAAGAATGATTTTATGAAAATGTGGCGTCAAAAATCTTTGCCGTCGCTCTAAAAATATAAACACTAGAAGAGCAGCGCAAAGACAGCTGTCTATGAACACATGAAAATCTTTAATTTCTTGACTTTCTTGTTGGCAGATGTACTGAAAAAAGTCAACTAAACACAACAGTATCTTCAAATTAAAGTGTTCATTATTGGCAAACCTAGAGCACTTAGACCTTCACTCTGCGAAATATTTGACTAGTTAGTTTTGTTCAAATCAAACTAGCAACAGAAGAATAAGTTTTAACAATAAGAAAATCACAGGAAAGTAATCTAAAGATGCCGGATTCACTATTCAAACAGAGAAAAAGATGTTAATACTGAGTGCATCAATCTCTTTTATACTGGGCCAACAAGATTTGTGAACAGAAATACCAAAACTAGATTACTAGAATGCAGCAAAGTTTGGAAGGACTTGAACGAATCTCTACCAGCCTTTGATTTAAGACTTTAGCTGTTTCTTGACAAATACATGTCTATTTGGAATGCCAATGTGTGTCCTGTGAAAAGAAGTTTTTCAAAACTAAAGAAAATTAACAACTATTAATAACTTTTGAAAAACGATTTTCAAATCTAGCAATTCTGTCCATTGAAAATGTAGTCGAAAAATATATTGAGTTTAAAGTTATTTATAAGTTTTCAAATTTGAAATCCTGAAAAGGAAGTTAAAGTTATTGTAAACTTTTTAATGTTAAGATATAAAAAAAAATTTTTTGTACCATCAATATAATAAAAATAATCAAATATTATGTTATACAATTTTCATTAAGAGGTGTTTAATGATTACTAAAGAAAGCATGTCTAGATAATGTTCAATTTGTTTCTAATTAAAAAATCTTAGATGTTAATATATGTAGGCCTAATAAATAATGATAAAATGATACAAAAATAAATAGAATCGATACTCCTTTTAACTACTCCTTTTAACATTGTGTAACAGCAATGAAGGAACTGTATTATTGCACCAAAAAGGACTAAATAACAACAGTTTTTTTTTAATTATGAAGAATAATTGGAACACTTGGGAGGGGTGACACCTTGATCTTACCGCACAGGGTGACATCCTAGTGACGTCACTGGTTTTAGACAAGGTCGCAGCACAACAGAACAAATCCTAAACCCCAGTATACTCTGCGAGAAATATCTCCAACACAAAGAGAATCTTTTTGATGTCTTTTTTGGTTTCAAGAAAACTTTCAACAGAGTATGGCAAAGTAGCCTACCATTTAACTAAAACATTAAAAAAGTAATCCAGAATCTCTGTAAGCAGGCCACTAGTGCAGTGTACTTCAACTGGTTTAAAAGCACAGATGAAGTGATACAAGGATAACCTACTTTCACCATCTTAAGTATTAAGTGCCTCATATTTGGTTATTGTTAAATAATAATTACCCAAACTATGGTGTTTAAATATAGGCCTATAAAGATAAATCAATGCCTAACTCCTAGTTCTATTAATTATTTAATTTGTAGTCATCTTCTTATTGACACAATTAGAAAATAGCTAACATTAATTGGAAAAACTTCCATTTGTTTTTTTACACTTAGATATGTAGTTATTTCTCTTTCTACCTTTGAATTTTGAGACACCTTTATAATTGTTCACTTGCAAAATACTATTTTCATTGTATTCTAACATTTGTAATAAAAATGAATTACAAAGTGATTAAACCTATTTCTTTTTTTTTTCAAATAATTAGGAATCAAATAATCATGGAAGAAAAAATCACTTTAGCTAATAGCAGAACTGAAATGGTTGAAGCTGAAATGAGAATGAAAGAAAGAGAAATGGAGAATGTTGAAAGTCAAAATCAGGCTGTGGAGAAAGAAGTGCAGGCAATCAAAATGACTTTAATTGGTATTGTGAAATTATAAGTTTTTGTTTAAGATAAGCAGAAAATAAGTTCAGTAGTAGGCCTATAGTGCATTCTGAAATTTAATTCAGTACTAGGCCTACATTGCATTTTGAAATCAGTTCAGTACTAGGCCTACATTGCATTTTAAAATCAGTTCAGTAGTAGGTCTACATTGCATTTTGAAATCAGTTCAGTAGTAGGACTACATTGCATTTTGAAATCAGTTCAGTATTAGGACTACATTGCATTCTGGTACTCATTGTCCAATAAGAAGATGTCTTTTAGATCCCATGGTCATATAGGTTTATGCTATTATTATTTAAAAATAGCATTTGTCTTTTTACTGATAATCTCATACATTATTTGGACTACATGACTACATGTATAATACTAATTACATATGTAGAAACGTTCTAAGATTAAACCAGGCTTTTTATGATCAGTAACTTTTTTTTTTCTGATAGCATGATTCACTTTAGTATAATGTGGTTCATATGCAAAATTATTTTGACATATTTCATAAAAAAAATTTTAAGGTTATTTCTTTAGAAATGTTTAAAATTAATTTATATAAGATACAACATAGCATTTATTAATTTTTAATGTCATTTGAATATTCTAATTATTTGTAAAAAATAAATTTTGAACGATGCATTTAAAATACTCTTTGCATTTTTTTTCCATTGCATTAATTGTTTTTCTTAAACACATCTGTTTAAATTTTAGAAAAGAAACAAGAGTTACAGATATTGCAAGATAATATTCAAGAAGCTGAAGACCTACTCAAAGTCATAGACAGGGTACTAAAGACATATTTTAGATATTTTAAATATGGAAAGTACATATGCTCACACTTTCTACAGACATCATAAGTTTATTTTATTTGATTTTCAAATTTAGGATGTGAGAACCATGTCTCACCACAGAGATGAAGCAAAGCTAGAGCTAGATCATCTTAATAATCAAATTCATTTAAGTCGTATTAGTCTTGAGGAACACATTCAACAGGAGAAGACTAAATACAACGAATTACAAGAACTACTCAGAACACTTGCTGACAGAGAGAAAGAACACCAAGACATTTGTATGGTATATACGATAGTGATAATTGGTTTAGTTTTTTTCTATATAGGCTATTCTATTTTCAGTCCAATCACTGGACCATTCGGCATTCACAAACTTTTGTGGAAAAAATGGAATCACACATAATCCTACCTCTTAAAACAAAAAGATTTAATGAATTATTTTGTTGGCATTAACCAACAATTAGCCAAGTCATAATGATTTAAGGTTATTAGGCCCACATTTGTGGAATGCTCTTGGAATGCTTTTGAAACACTTAATGCTATGTTAATGTCTAAAGATGTTCCCTAATTGAATATTACTGCTACACACTGTGATCGTTAGTCTGCAAGAGTTGACTACAACCACTCTCTTTTCTTTTGTTAACCTTGTTAAGACCTTACCCGACGTTTGACCTTCTTATGAGGAACGAGTTTTATCTCATTTTTGGGGCGTCAGATGACCTGCCAAAGCCAGGATCTCTATAGGCTAAATTCATGTCTCCACTTTCTACGTCCACATCTCTCTCATTTGCTATACACCGCACTCATTTACCTTGAGAAAAAAACTTCCTGGATTCGCAAGTTGATTCGCAAGTTCCAGTGCGATATGGGATAACACCCAAGTGAATGCACTTTTCCTAAATGCAACTTTTAGAAATATCTCTCACAGTTTAGTATCAACATGTGCCAAACCTTCTTAATTTATTTTTATATGACTTGTAATGTTCCTATTATGAGAAAAAAATACGTTCTAGACGCCAGGAGAAAAAGTTTCTGAAACTCAGAACTGTAGAGACATGCGTGACGCCTCTTGACAACCCTGAGTGACCTAAAGGCGCTCCCCAGATAATAATAATTATAATTATTATCTGACCAGATAAGTGGTGAAATTAATTTTTGAAATTGTAAAATGTTGAGAAAGACTTAAACCTAAGGCCCAAGACTTAAGGCCCAAATGCACGCAAGCTCTCTCCACAACAAATGAGTCTAAGGCGACTTTCAGAGTTTCGTCCCAGCTGGTACCCACGACATTCAGGACTTTCTAAAAAGGTGTTACGTCATGGTCAACCTGGACAGCAATGTTTTTGAGTTCCTTTTTTCGGCTTTCACGTTAAGGCTGACTTTGATCAACGTGTTTCGTCTTGTTTAATGTTATGTCTCACAAATGCCAATTGGCGTTCAGTTTCAAATCCCGTAAGACGGCGAATGCCTGTGCTGGAAAAAGATTTCTCTATTGGTAACATTATATCGGTAAGGTATTCGTAGGATCCTTCTCAGACATCACTTCTCAGCCTCTTTTCAGCCTTCCACGTCTGGAAGCGTAGGTGGCCGTTGGAACAATGATTGTATTAAGTAAGTTGATATTTTTCTCAAGGCTAATTAATTTGTTTGTTCAGATAGGCCGTACTTTTTTTTTTAGAGACGGCTCCTGCTTTCCAATCTGACATACAAAACCATTATATGCTTCGGTTGAGAATAGCTGAGATAACTCTGTCTAAATAGGTTAACTTTTTTATTTGTTCAAACTCTGTATGACCAATGTTGATGAGGGTACTGGGTAACCTGCACCCAATATGCATAACATTGAAGGCGTCTTTATCCGTCATCTCGTGCATACATTTAATTGTATTTACTTTAGACATGTCGCCCAATCTGGACAAATAGTTGCGAAATGCTTTATTATTTCTCTACTATTTTCCAGACTTATTTCGACGGACGCTATCAAACTTTTGTTTTCTTTTGCCTTTTCGGAAGCAGCTGAGAAATATTAGTATAATTTAAAACTTTTTCCGTAAGGAGCACTTAAACAATCTCTAATAAAATAAAATATGTTTTATTCGATGTTTCTCAATTCAATAATTGTACATTTTAATGTATAACTTCAAAGTTAAACCTTATTCAACGTCAAAGCAACGACATTTTAAAAAAGAACCGAAAAACATTTTTTGTGCGTAACCAGAAAAGAAATGAATAAAACGGGTTTTTTTTGTTTTTCAAGGGGAGATTATCTTTTCATGGGGGAGGGGGTGACACCCAAGCTTACCGCACCGGGTGACACCCAAGCTTACCGCACCGGGTGACACCCAAGCTTACCGCACCGGGTGACACCGATCCTAGTGACGCCATTGGTAAGTGATCCAAACATCACTTTTGTAAATACGTATCTATTAATTCTTAATTCCCTTATTACAATTTGACACGTTTTTGTCTCTTCACTTCCCATTCTCAGATCAAGTTGAAATTTTGCATAATCATTCAAAGTCGATGACATTACATGAATTTAAACACTTCTGAAGGGTCAGGGTTGAAGGGGGATTCGTTAAATACAATTCTCCCCTCCCCAATTCCCACTGAATCAGCTAACATACCAGTAATTAGTATAGATTATTTAGACAAGTAAATAATTTTGTACACACATTTTTTTTCTCTATAAACATTTTCCCTGCTTCATCTCAGCTACCCTATATATACAAAAGACTAAGAAGAGAAACATCCTGATTGAAGAAATTAAGAAACGTAGTGGTTCATGAAAAAAGTAGAAACCTCTCCTTTTACAGAAGATTTTTACTAAAGATGACCTTGATATAAGACCTGAAGACCAGAGAATAGCCTTAGCATCAATAAGTACCTACGTCAGCCAGAGAGATAAAGACTGGTTGAGCCTGCGTACAAGATTGTGCTGAAGACATTACAAACCTCTAGCATTCTGCGAAGGAAAAAAACAAGCTTGTTAGCTCAACACTATCTCAGAGACGCTGTCAATATGTTACCTGTTACCTATCCCTTAGTCTGGTAAAACCTCTTGTAATGGTAGGCCCGTCCATTCTTTTGTGTTGTGTCAATATGAGCTCCATCAAAAATCAAGTCGGTCAAGCTGAATACGACATATTATCGGAACATTACAGTGGTAAGAAATTGACAGGGGCTTGGGCATGTCTACATGGATGGCTAAGCTGTAATGAAAAATGAAATTCAGAAGAACCTGTCAAGGTTGCTCTAGGGCCTCAATGATCAATCTTTTCTACATACTATTTTAGGGTCTAATACTCAAGCACAAACAGTGACGTCACTAGGATCGGTGTCGGTTAAAATTTAGTAATTAAGTCTCTTTGCCTAATTAATACTAAATTATGAAACGACTGCAATTCAAATACAAACAATTTTGTCTAAAAAAATGCCTTTGCGTCCCCCTTGTTATCAAGTAACTTTTTGGACATTTTTACCAAAAAATTTTTATATAATAAGGCCTAAATATAATATATAGATCTACATTAGTACAGTAGACATATTTGGGTATATATTTTGAGATTTTTATTTTTATAATCTGATAGTTTTTGCAGATATTTAATTTTTAGCGGCCCCCGAAAGGGGAAAAGACGCTATTAGTTTTGTGTGGCCTGTCTGTCTGTTTGTCAGTCTGTCCGTCCGTCCCGTTTAGTGCTCAGAAAGTAGAAGAGAAAATGAAAATCTGACATCACGATAATATAGATCTAGATCATTCAAAGTTCTGATGCAACGGCTACTTTTTTTTTCTAAAAGCTCAAAATCTAATTTTTAAAAATATTTTATGCAATCAGTATTTAAAGAGAAAAAACCTAATTAGTATGCAATATAAATGAAACCTAATTTAAGACAATTAATAATCTAATAAATTGCACTGAATTTCACGTTTTCTTTTGTTGGAACACTAGAGTATCTACTTTCTAAGTAATTAACTCATAAAAGAGGTGTGGCAATCGCCTTGAACATCGGCTTTACAAGGCTAACGTTGAGAGATCAAAGCACGGAAGATGTATATTTTGACCGCTGGGGCACTAAATTAGATCTGTCGTTTATCTTTGATATAATTTTTTTAAATGAACTTTTAGCAGCGACTTCCGTGTACGGCCATGACATGATTCTAAACTAATTTCTTAATCTTTTTTAAAAATCACATTTAAAAAAAATAATATTTATTGTCAACATTAGAATGAAAGAAGCATATTTTTGTGCGTTTTAACTGTTTGTTGATCTGTCCGTCACGGTTAGATAAAAAAATCCTAAAGGCTTTTAAAAATAATATTTAACCTTTACTGTTCATTCAGAAATATTGCGATAGTTTAAAATATCTATAATAGATTGTTCCGGATGTTTATGTCTAGATCTACATTGAAATGTTATAATAAACTAAAACAAATCTTCTATTTTTAAATTTCATATTGCATTCATTCTAATGATTATCTAGGCTTTTTATTTTAATTTTACCTAAATTTTATCTAAATTACATCCAAATTATTAATAATTATAATTAATAAGATATATATTAAGAGTGCTAAATCAGAAGTTTAGTTTGTGTACATCTACATCTCTACAGATCAATGCTGAAAGATTATTTAAAATCGCTCGTGTGATATATTGTATATATCAGGATATTAGTTTGTAACCAGTTAGCATGCTGAACTGATTATCTCGACTCTCCCGGGTTATGTGTCTGTTTGTTTTACATGTTTCGATTGTTTCTTCAGAGTTAAAGATAGTTTACTTCCTATTTCAAACCATCCACAGGAGGGGATGGGAGCATGCAGTAATTGAGCCAGGGACCAACGATAAATCCGAACTACAGTCTAGTGGGGAAACATCAAGATAAGGCAGGTTTATACCCTGCTCACCATCCTCCGTCGTCCAGCGAGAAGTTAATTATTTTCAACTTTGAAGAAACATCCGAAACATCTTGCGAATAGGCGGATCTGACAGGGATCCGACTCCGACGGGGGCCGCCTCTGAGTTTGTGTATCACACAAACTCTCCTTGTAATTTTGTTCTATTTGGCTTTTATTTTATAGTTTTCTCCAATTTTCATTTTTTTTTCCATTCGGGTGTTACCCCCAAATGGGCGTGACCTGACGCGGACCGCACCCCCTATAGTCGCCACTGACCACAACCATCTTTGTCTCATAGTCCACCACACCTATCACTGTCTCATACTCAACCACACCTATCACTATCTCA
>JADKLZ010000166.1:21523867-21539131 GCA_021533235.1 Biomphalaria straminea
ATGCTCAGCCACACCTATCACTGTCTCATACTCAACCACACCTATCAACGTCTCATACTCAACCACACCTATCACTGTCTCGTACTCAACCATACCTATCACTGTCTCATGCTCAGCCACATCTATCAATGTCTTGTACTCAGCCACACCTATCTATGTCTTGTACTCAGCCACACCTATCACTGTCTCATGCTCAGCCACACCTATCAGTGTCTTGTACTCAGCCACACCTATCACTGTCTTGTACTCAGCCACACCTATCACTGTCTTGTACTCAGACACACCTATCACTGTCTTGTACTCAGCCACACCTATCACTGTCTCGTACTCCGCCACGCCTATCACTGTCTCGTACTCAGCCACACCTATCACTGTCTTGTACTCAGCCACACCTATCATTGTCTCGTACTCAACCACACCTATCACTGTCTTGTACTCAGCCACGCCTATCATTGTCTCGTACTCAGCCACACGAAAGCAATCTTCTAATGGAAGAAATGAAACGCCCAGAGATAATTCGGAAACGCAACGATACTGATGACAACGAAAAATACAGACGCCACCTCTTTTTAAATACTGAATGACTGATAAAAGCAAATACGACCACAAAAGTCGCCTAAAAAAACTGGAGGATTCGTAGAAAACGACGTTTATAGAAAACGGTGTGGATAGCTTCGTGGAGAACAAGCTCTCTTCCGCCTGCCGTTCCCAGCGATGAACCCTCAAGCGCAACTATAAATTCCCCCTTCCCCATTTGTGAGGCAGTCTTTTAATGATGCGTACACAATCTGTCTGTCAAGAAACTCAGTGATCTGAGAGAGAAAGTGCGAAAGAAAGAGAGTGACGCTTCCGCCCAGTATACATGAAGGATATAACAGGGTGACGACTGGGTCTGTTCTTCTGGATTGTGTTAGGAAGTTGTAATGGTAAGCCTGAAGCGACACTGGAAACCGTTGTTGGTACTGAAACAGCGGGGAAGACTAGACTAGCAGGAAAACCCCGTGAGCCCCAGAGGTAGAACTATAAGGGCTCAGACTTTTTGTGTGCCTTTGTCCATTCTGTGTAAATTAACCTACTTCTACTTACATGACTGTTGAATTACCTTCCTTGAAGTTGCAACAATTCTAAAGCACCGGCCTTCTTGAATGTTTAGTATTAAGTCGCCGGTAACATATTTTTTTGTACTAGATCTGGGGCATTTTAGGTTCTATTTATATGATTAATGTTTTAAATATCAGGTGGCCGAGCCTTGCTCGGTTAAATAATTTATAACTAAGAAAGGTAATATACTACTGCTACTGGTGCTACAGCCCATGGAAAGATATGGCCTGCTCTTACACATCCCTCCATTCATATATCTCCTAGGCCTTTCGTCACCACGCCCTAACGGTAACCCCAAGTTTAGATATCTTGTTCAGTGTGAGAAAGTAAGGAGCAGTAGAGCAGCTGTGTAATCACCATTTTGTTTTGGTACGGGACATTAGACCATGAACACATGGTTATAATTATACCAGCAAAATTATAATTATAATAAGGCTTGACATCAAATCCGAAGATTAATGAGGAACCTACACCGCTCTACGCAATTAAAATGTAAACAATTTATTAAGCACTTAAAACGCAATAACTAATCATACATCGGTACATTTAATTTCATTACTTTCCTTCCATAGTTCTAAAATAAATCAATCTTCAATAAGATGGTACGCAAATGTTTAATTATGTCCTTTGATACTTTAAAACTCGTTCTTGTTTGCATTGTAAGCCTAGTGACGTAAGCAGCGTTTTTCCCGTTTACGTCATGGAAAACTTTCATTCATAAATTTTCCATTTCATTCATAAATTATTTTGACCAAAATAAAATTGAGACATTTTCATATCGAAATAACGGTCGAACTCGAGTTTTCCCGATGTGGCCAATGAGTTCAGATTTTTTTTCTCACTAATACGCACATACCTTGAAATTTTAAAGAAAATCGTTAGAGCCGTTTTCGAAATAAAATTTATAAATAAATAAATAAATATATCCTATACTCTTAAGCGAGCAATTCTTGTATATATATATAATATCAGGTGGCCGAGCCTTGCTCGGTTAAATAATTTCATATACCCGAAGTCATTTTTGGATTTTTTTTTATAATTACGAAAATGAACGATTGGATAAAGACTACTAATTCGAAAAATTTCTTTAGTATTCTGTTTGTTCTATATGTAAATTGGTACGTTCAGATATTTAATTTTGGAATTAGTATATTCAATAATGGCTTTAGTACGAAACATCGAGTGACGCAAATTTCTACGTTATTGGGGAAAACTTCAAAGACTTTCTTACAAGCCAATAATAGTAGGCCTACGATAGTTTTACGCTGTCTAGACTGTAGGAGGACTTAAGAGACTTGATATTTAATCGCCATGTACAATTACATATAGAACAAACAGAACACTAAGACTGTCAGACCATAAGAAGTTCATACCGGCTTTTGCCATCCATCTATCCCAGTGGTGCTACTGGTGCTACAGCCCATGGAAGGATATGGCCTGCTTTTACACATCCCTCCATTCAGATATCTTCTAGGCCTTTCGTCACCACACCCTAACCCCAAGTTTTTTACTAAGGTTTATAGTTAAATCAAAAGTTGCTGCAGCGTACGCAAACTCGTTGACCGCTTAGAATATTGTGTGTTGGTTTCCTTTTCGAGTCGATGTGAAGCTCGAAGTCGTAGATCCTCAAGTTTCCTTAAACGCTCCTCAGAATTTTCTAGCTTGACGATATTACTAATGATTGCATTTACGAATAATAACGTTATGTCAATAAAATATTAACTTCACGTCAATAATAATAATAATAATAATAATAAAATTATTATGTTTATATAAATAATGTTTGTCTAAATGAATCTATATAAAAGACCTTCTAAAAAAAAAAACAAAGATTTAGATCGAACAAAATTATAATAATATTTGTCTTCTATAAATTTAGAGTGGAATTGGCAATGCTGTTACATCTAGATCTAGTTTAGGAAAAAAAGCGATTGAAATCTGGCTGAAATCCTATAGCTCAGACGTAGACGTCTAGATCTATTTGTTTTCCTGAAAAGTTGTGAACATCTTTTCTTCTAGAAATTACAACAGAAAACCTATTAGATTATTATTAGATCTCTTCAACGCCGCAAACCTCCTGCTATTAGGGAAGAATAACGGCGAGCAACATGGCGGTTTTTTCGACGGAGAACTGAGAATCTAGTTGTAAGTCTAGAATCAAGACCTAGATCTAGACGTAGATTGTTTGTTTGTTGTTTTACATGTTTCGGATGTTCCTTCAGAATTGAAGATAGTTACTTCCTAGTCCAAACCTCCCGCAGGACGACGGGGGATGGGAGCGGGCAGGGTTTGAACCCGGGACCATCGATAAATCCAAACGACAGTCCAGCGTGCAAACCGCTCGACCAGGCAGACATCCAGATTCCAGATTCGGCGTCCATATCTTTCTTTTCGGCCTACATTATAGCTAATTAAAAATATACAATTAATCAAATTCTTATTTTAACGTGCCTTATAATAAAGGGATCAAGCGATTAATTTGTAGAAACACTTGGAAGCACTTGAGCGTCTTCAGATAACCACGTGCTTGATTGATGTTCACTGTTTTAAACCTTCAACTACGGTGCGCAAATAGTTGTGTCTATTCATTCAAACGCGATAAAACTTGTTGCAAAGAAATGCTTTAGTGAACGGCTGTAAGCCAGTGACGTAGGAGGTGTACTTTTTTTTTTTCATTTCTTGCTGTGAGCCTAGTGACGTAGGGGGTGTCAAGTTTTTTTCCTTTGATGTCACTTTCATTCATAAATTCTCCACTTCATTCATAAAACCATCAAACCAAGATAAATTTTTCGATAATGAGACATTTTTCCAACCGATATAACGGTCAAACTCGAGTTTTCCCGATTTGGCCAATGAGTTGAGAATTTTTTTCTCACTAATACGCACATACCTTGAAATTTTAAAGAAAATCGTTAGAGACGTTTTCGAAATAAAATTTATATATATATATATAAATAAATAAATAAATATATATATATACAAGAATTGCTCGCTTAAGAGTATAGGATATATATATATTTCTTCTATTTCGAAAACGGCTCTAACGATTTTCTTTAAAATTTCAACGTATCTAAATGTTAGTGAGAAAAAAATTCTCAGCTCATTGGCCACATCGGGAAAACTCGAGTTCGACCGTTATATCGGTTTGAAAAATGTCTCATTATGGAAAAACTTATTTTGGTTTGAAGGTTTTATGAATGACATGGAGAATTTATGAATGCAATTTTTTCCCACGACGTCAAAGGGAAAAAAAACTTGACACCTCCTACGTCACTGGCTTACATCCGTTCACTAAAGCAACAAGTTTAATCGATGAATGAATAGACACAACATTTTGCGCACCGTAGTTGAAGGTTTATTTCCGTGTATGCGTTAATTTGTAACTGAACAGCTATCAAGAACAGAAATCAAGCACGTGGTTATCTGAAGAAGTTCAAGTGTTTACAAAAGTTTCAACAAATTGATAGAAGAATTTGATTTATGTGCATAACTCTAATTAGCTCACCAAAAAAAAAAAAGACCGCCTTTGGCATGCATTTGTCTGAGATTCTTCTCTCATACAGGATACTGCTCTGTCAAGAGTAAATGTCGGACTTAAACAATTCCCTCTATACAAAGGCCAAGGATACATATTTGAGCCCAACAGAAAATTGGCTGCCGAGGACAGACACAGACGCGAAAAGAAAATCTTAATCGACCACCGGAGGACAATGGTTATGCTTGCCCTGGATGTGGCAAAATATATCCACTGAACAAGATATCTAGCTAGCGGTCAACGAGTTTGCTATTCTGCAGCCACTTTTGATTTAACTATAAACCTCAGTAAAAAAAAACTAAGGGTAACCGTTAGGGTGTGGTAAAGAAAGGCCTAGGAGATATCTGAATGGAGGGATGTGTAAAAGCAGGCCATTTCCTTCCATAGGCTGTAGCACGAGTAGCAGTATTATATAACCTTTTTAGTATAAATTATTTAACCGAGCAAGGCTCGGCCACCTGATATTAAATATATATATATACAAGAATTGCTCGCTTAAGAGTATAGGATAATTTGGACTATTTCATGAGCCCATGTTGCGAACTATGGATGGTTGTCTGCTCGTGTGGTTTGTGCTTAGAACATGTCTCAGTGGTCCTGGGTCTAAACCTGCCCAAACCTACAAAGCACACAAACACACGACAATGCAAGAAACATAGTAATTAAATAAAAAACTTTAACCTCAGTCCTAATATTTTTATTTTTCGATAAAGAAAACACCCGACTCAAACATGAGCGCACGCAGGATTTTTCGTGGAGGGGTGCAAGCACAAACGGATCCAGAACTTTGGAGGGGGGGGGCGATTTTTTTTTCCAAACCCTAACTCTAACGCTCAGTAAACCCTAACCCTATTCGTAAACGTGCGTTAAGCATATAATAATAATATGGCTTGTCTTCGAGCCATGAGTTAAAAAAAGCAGTGTTTCTCAAACAACCCAGTCAAGTCGAGGCTTTTCTCATGACAGCTTAGGAGTCTGTGAGAGCCCCGGAAACCTCCTTATAAGTGGGGCTCGGGGCTAAGCCCCGACGCCAAAAGCGTTTTCTTGCATATTTTACTGCAGAAACACTTTCTCCTGACATCTATAGCTCATTATTCATAACTGTGGGTCGGGTCGAAGCCCCTACGCCAAAAGCGTTTTCTTGCATTCTTCACTGCAAAACGCATTCTTCTGACATCTACCGCTCAATATTGATCAGTGGAGTTCTTGGCTGAGCCTGACGCCATAAGCGTTTTCTTGCATTTTTCATAGTAGAAACGCATTCTCCTGACATCTGCAGCTCATTATTCATTGTATGTTTGTCATTTTATTTTGTAACAGAACTATAATTCAAAGTTCTAAGCAAAAAATTTCGGAAGTGGTAGGGAAAATTTAAGTGTACCAATTAGATTCCACTCTGATTTTTTTTTTAATTGTTAGGATTCATGCATAAATTGCGAGCTATAGTCCAACATTTATTTAGCAAGAAAAATATCAGATTGAGTAAAGGTTAGAAAAATGACTAGTAAAAGAATATTTGGGTTAGGAGCACAAACGCTATCGCTAGAGACAGTTACTGAAAAAAGAATGCAGCCGTAACAGTGCAGTTTTGGCCAAGTAGTTTATTCTTGTTTAGACTGTACAATGACGCTAGACATAATAAACCAATGAAGTCGAGTACAATCACAATTAACAAACCGAACACTCAAAGACATCTGCTCAGTGCCTGAGATATCTGCAGTTTCATCTCTAAATACCCAGAAAATGCAAATAATTCATGATGCTACAGCTCGTATTTTTGGTCTATTCCAGCTGCCAGTGCTCCGTTGAACCAAATCAACGTTTTGACTTCGACGATTGCATGTGAAGAACTTTCTTGCATCTCTTCTATTGTAAACTGGTGGACATGTTTAGCCTGCTATTTTATCGAGCGCTGACTCTTTTGTTCAAAGAAAATAAAACATTTATCACATCGAAAGATAATCGGCAAATTAATTAATTAGACCTGACCTAATTATTTTTGCCTTTGCAACTTCTTGTGTGACTAAATAGGCTAATCTTTTGTACTTTCACACTTCTTTCTAGTACTATTATGAATGACATCTGCAACCCAGGACTTTCATTTAATTCTCGCTCTTCATGTGGATCTATCCAGCACCACTTTTTCCCAGCTATTAGTGCCGATTTTGAAAGTGGAAGGACCACTTTCATATGCGCTCTTTGCCACTCTCTTTGGAATTTGTAACTTGTTCAAATTATTACAGTTTTGATTATGATTTCTTCGTTATTATTTGCAACTTTTTTTTGTAATTTTAGAAAGATAAATTATTTTATTGCTATTGTTATAACCCTATTGCCCTATTGGCGGCGCGAAAGGGTTAACTGTGTGTTACCAGCGGACATTTGTGACACAGGCCGGCAATACAGTTTAGTGTGCTATGTCGATGGGCAAAAGAACAGTACTGGTATGAACTTTGCACGTGAATATGACTTGTGTTATGGTCATCTGATCATAGGCCTGCGCAGACCAGAGAGTGTGTAAGAAAGCGGCAGTTTAAGACAGGACACGGAGGAGACCTGCTCTATTTGGCTATGAAGTCGGTCCTGGTCGAGTCCTCGAGTAAAACGTACGAGTCTGGGAAGAGACAGTAGAGTTTATAAAGTTTAGTACGGTGATGTACAGTTTAGGATTTGTAGTAATTTATTGTGTTGCCAATTGTGCCGTATTGGCTGTTTAATTTTACCAGTATTAAAGTACCAGATTATTTGGAGCTCTTGTTAAGTTCTTGATTTGTTGATGTGTTATGTGTTTAGAAGTCTTTACAGAAAGCCTGGAGTAGGAAAGAAGAAACGTAACACTTTTATATAGTCCTAAAAAAAAATTAAAACCATGTGAAAGAGTAGAGCCTATAAATTGTTTTGATGTCTCCTCCTGTTCTTGCTCTCATTGTCATTGACGGTAACTAGAAACACATTTTTTGTTATTCAATTTTTTTAAGGTATTAAACAAATCAAAGTATGAAGTTGAAATGGAAGAAAATCATTTGAAAAAGGTACGTTTTTGACTTTTAAATTTTCTTTCTCTCTCTCTTTCTTTCCTCCTCTTTCTCTCATTAGTTCATTTTCAGAGCAGGCATTTAGGGCAAAGTCGTCAGCAAATAGGAAATCCCTGATTATTGTTGATTTTGTATTTCATTTTGCACTGAGCCGCCTCGGCTTAAATAGGCCACCATGAAATCTATACGTTAAGTTTATCCCGTTATTATCTCTGTTTGTGAATACATCATAGCAGAGAACATAATACTGAACAATGTGGGTACACAAATACTTGTTCATCTATCTACATATATAGGTCTCTTCATGGCTCAAGAGTTTGGACACAAAGTAATGGAAAGATCACTCTTTTATTTTTGCAGGTCAGACGGACTAGAGTTATCCCACGTAATTTTAGAGGCGAAAAAAAAGAAGGGGAGGGGGGAGACCAAGTAGTATTCACACGTCACTAAATAGCAGGTCCATACTTAACCGTTGTGACCAACAAGTCCAAGGAAAGATAAGTAATAAATAGCAAGACCGGACTAACCATTGTGGGCCCAATGCAAAACGGATTTCGCAGGGCCCAGTTTGAGTAGGGATACGGACAAAAAGTGAAAATTAAGAGTTTGTATGAGAAAATAAATTCGTCTTTGCATTTTAGTCATTCTTTACTACGTACAGAATTACTTTACGAGCCTTGCTTGTAGCAAAGTCATATCATACGAATTCTGTTTCCTACATAGATCACGCTCAATAGCAAGAATTTTCAAATATTGCAATCTATCTACGAGAATTGTTGACTCAAGTAATTCTTCATTAGTTTGAGAAGCTTCTTTCTTTCTTTCCACAATTACGGGTATTGCATTTTATCTCGTGCAGAATTTGCGTTTTCTATATTGAATGACACCCCAAAATGACAATTTTTGTATATATATTTCAGGAGATTTAAATGAGTTTTCTAAAGATTTTTGATATTTTCCGGATATTTCCAGGACTTTTTCGTATATTTCAGGAGATTTCAAGGAGCTCCTAATGAATTGACAGGAGGCTGCGGGAAATCTGTTATGTTCTAAAATGTATTAATATAATAATGTATACACCTAGAATAAGCGCGGGTCATATGAACGTGCGGGGCTCACTGAGGTCGCATAGGTTGCAGTGGCCTATCGCCGGCCCTGATGATATCCAATGACGTGACAGATTCATGAACAAACTCTTAACCACACAGCACAAGTACTCACGCTATACACAAATGTAGCCTCCCTTTGAGATCAAGGCTGTTTTAATAATAGTAAAATGATTTTTTTAAAAATATTTTCAGATGGTTAGCAGTTCCAACACAGAATTAATGCTAGTGAAAGATGAAATCAGAGTTAAAAATGAAGAGTTGAATTTTTTAAGAAGTGAATTCTCTCAACTTCAGGTATTTTTTTACTACACTATACCAAAATACTTATAGGCTATTTATTTGCATATATATGTTTAAATTGAAATACTTTTAAGTTATGCATGATTTATTATATAGTTCTTGTTAAGCCATGATTAGTTATATGTGTTTGTAAGTCAAGATTTGGTCAATAAGACATAATAATGGCGTGATTTGTTATCAGCAAACATTTAATTTGCAGAGCACTATGGATGAATTGCAAACGATTAAAGAGAAATGTACTGATTTGAATCAAACGTGTCAAGGATTAGGTAATTATCAATAGAATTCACAATATTCTCTTACAGCTTTTATATTCCACTCACATCTACACACACAAACACATACATAAATATTACAAAGAGAGGTTGTGTTATCACACAAACTCAGAGGCGACGTAATTTTATTTTGATGGTAAAAAGTAATTATGTTTCAAAGATTCATTTGTAAAAAAAAAAAAAAAAAAAAAAAAAAAAAAAAAAAAAAAAAATTTATTCTGGTATACATGTTTCGGATGTTCCTTCTAAGTTAAAAATAGATAAATTATAGATGGACGAAGAATGGTAGCGAGCAGGGTATGAACCCTGGACCGTCGAGATAATTAGTTCAGCACGCTACCCTCATGACCAGGTTTGCTCTTACTAACAAACTGGTTACAAACTAATAGCACATTATGAATAAAGAGACAATTTTACAAATTACGGCGTGACATCTACCGGATATGTACAATATACCAGACAATTTAAGATAATCTTTCAGCATTGATTTGTAATTGAAAAAACTTCCGATGTCTCAGCACAGTTATCAATAGATTGGCATTTTCATTCAAATGGAACGAGAATGAAGATGTAGATCTACCTAAACTAAACTTCTGATTTAGCAGTCTTAAGATCTATATCTACTAGATCTAGGTCTAAAATATAAATTTGGAATAATTTAGATGTAATTTAGATTATATTTATGAAAAAAAAAGCCTATTAATAGACTGAATGCAACATAAATTTAAAAACAGTAGATTAGGTTTAGTAGGCTATATTATTGTAATAATAATCTAGACGTTTGGAAATTAAAATCTACACTTGAAGTCTAGAAATTTAAGTTCTATATCTTGATCTAGTCTATATCAGTCTAGACCTATAAATTCTAGATCAAGAATGTACAATAATTTTAATTAGAATAGGCCTATAAATCCAGATCTAGTTTTAAAAATCTAGATATACTGTAAATTCTAAAAAAAAAATCTAGATCTAGTTTAAAAAATCTAGATTAGATCTAAATCTAGCTATTACTTCTTTTTAAATAGTCAGATAATGAGGTTTAATAAACAATACTTTATCGAGTTGTTTTATCATTTCATTTAAGGATTCATTCCGTATGAAGTCAAAGGAAAAAAAATCCACTACATCACACGCCTAGTTAGACTAACAAATGTCATCACTAGGCCTACGAGCTAGTTGTCGAGGTACCATAGACATTGGTGCACCGAATGAGTTCTTGTAGCATTTTATTTAAATAATTCATTCCATATGACGTCAAAGGAAAAAAAACCACTACGTCACCCGGCCTATTTAGACTAAAAAATGTCATCAATAGGAGCCAGTTATCAAGGGTTCATAGACATTGGTGCACGAGTGAGTTCTTTAAGCATTTCATTTGAAGAATTAATTCATATGACTTCAAAGGAAAAACAAGAGATTTAACGAGGGTTCATATTCCAAATTCACAGAGTTCCAATAGAATTCATTTAAAGATATTTTATTTATATAAAATTAGATATATCATAGCTTTGTGGAGAGATTTTTCTATCATACATTGGTATTAGGAAGTGGTTTTCCTTAAAAATCGGAACATAATATTAACATAATTGTGAGGAAACAAGTTTATTCATTAATATAACAAATTATTCAATAGAACGTATGTACATAGTTATTATTATACACGGCAACTCTCTTGTTTACAACACACTCTCCTCGGTTGTTTTCCTCTCTCCCTTATCACATACACGTCACTTCCCCAAGTCCCCTAACTCCCAGTTCTCCAACACTTGACCGTGTGTCACGGTTGCCCACACATAGTAACCGTGTCACAACAGTCCTCCCAGGGCAGAGAAAAATTTTGATCGTATCAAAATTTCACGATCCCTATAGTTTGAGTGTACATTCATACTGTTTTACATTGACAAGAAAAAATGACATGTTATACAATGGCATCTTCAATTATGAGACGACTGATAATGCCTATAGCTACTAATGAATCTTCAATATGTTATTGAATGGAATATTTCTAATGAACTATCGCGGAAATACAAACTCTGCTTATGTCCTGTTCTATTTTAAAACTTGTATAACAAAACCACACATTTAATTTTTTTTTTTTGTAACGACAATGTTTTGAATGGAACATTGGAAGGTGAAAATACCCAATTAGTTAATACTTTGTTACATCATATACATCTTCCAAACTAAGGGAATTGTTTACTTGTGTTTCTTACATACCAGTTCGTAAGTCGACATCTACGACTACAATCAAATCAACAAACAAAGAAAAGAATTGCTATATTATAGTCCAAATTTCACATATCTGATTGAAATAAAAGTGATTTCAGAAGCGTATTCTTACTTCAGTCTTGAAGATACAAAATTTAAAGATATCCTACAATGTATTAATTATTTCCTGATTAGCTGATTAATGAATGAACATTAGTCAAGCTGTCCCTAGACGCATCTTGTCAACACGTCCGCTATCACGTTGGTTTGTCCCGGAATGGCTTGAACTGTAAAGCTGAAGTCTTGAAGTTTTAAAGCCCATCTAGTAATCCTCTGGTTGTCTAGTTTATTTGTATTGATATAAGCTAGTGGGGCGTGATCTGTTAGTAAGATGAATGATTTCCCGAGCAGGTAACGGGATAGTTTCGTTATACAGAACACAATGGCTAGAGCTTCACGCTCTATTGTTGAGTATTTTTGTTCTGCTGGGTTCAGCTTTCTGCTAATGTAGTAGACAGGTCGTAGCGTTGTGTCACACTTCTGCATTAAAGTGCCTCCCACTGCTGTGGAGGACGCATCTGTTGCCAAGTAGAAAGTGTTTCTGATGTCTGGAAGCTGGAGTACTATGTCGTCTGAGAAGGCCCTTTTGATGCTTTCTAGGCATTCCTGTAGTCTGGAGCTCCATGTGATCTTGTTTGGCATGCCTTTTTTTGTCAGTTCAATTAGAGGTTGTGTAATACTTGTGAAATTAGCCAGGAACCGTCTATAGTAATTACATAACCCAAGGATGCTTCGGACTTGTCCCTTTGTGGTTGGTATTGTTAAGTTGAGTATTTTGCTAACGTTGTCTTGCAGTGGTCTGATAGTATTTTGCTGTATTCTGTGCCCTAGAAAGTCAATGTCTGTTCTCGCGATTTTAACCTTACTAGGTTTTATCGTCAGCCCGTTATCTTGTATTATCCCGAATATTTGTTGCAGACCAACAATGTGTTGTTCTAATGTGTTGTGGAAGACACATATGTCGTCAAGATAGAAAATGACATCTGGTCTTTTCCCTAGTAATTTTGCCATCATCCTGTTGAAGGTCGCAGGTGCATTACTAAGCCCGAAACTCATGTAATTCCACTGGTAACAACCAAATGGAGTAGTGAATGCTGTTAATGGCTTAGCAGCTTCCTCCAGTGGAATTTGCCAATAACCTCTGGCTAAGTCGAGAGTAGTGAAATATTTTGCCCCTCTAAGTTTAGGCATAATGTTCTCGACGTTAGGCATTGGGTATGTGTCTTTTACGGTAATGGCGTTGAGTTTCCGATAGTCTACACACAGGCGCATCTTTCCAGTCGTTTCTTTTTGTTTTACTAGGACTGCTGGAGCTGAATATGGGGATATAGATGTATCAATTATTCCCATTTGTAACAGCATTTCTATTTCCCTTTTCAGTATCTCTTCATGGTGTAAGGAAACTGGGTATGGTTTGGCTCTTGTGGGCTTTGTATCAGTTAGTTGGATAGTGTGTTTTATGGCGGTTGTTCTACCTGGTTGATCTGTGAACATTGGCGCCCATTGAGCTAGCAGTTTATCGATATCTTGTTTAACTGGATCCTGGAGGTGTGATGTGTCGATATTTTTCACAGATTCACTGCTTTCAATGACTGGGCATGGTAATTCGTCTGTTTCCTCTATTGTTTCTACCATCATGACTCTCTGACTGTCTTGCGTGTCTTTCTTATTGTTCGTTGTAAGAGTAAATGGTCTGGGCATGTATAGCTTCAGCATATTTATGTGAAACACTTTGTCTCGGCCTCTGATGTTTATGCTGTAGTCGACCTTCGAAATCACCTTTGTGACTTGAAATGGGCCCTGCCATTTTATAAATAACTGGTTGTTTTTGTCAGGCAGCAGAACCATGACATTATCACCAACTTGTAGTGTTCTCAACTTTCGTCCCTGATTTAGCTTTCTCAATAGTTCTGGTTTCTCTTTATTTGCTTGCTTTTGAACAGTTTCGCATGCTTCAATTATATTTTGTCTTGTTTTGATGACAAGATCGTATCCTGTCAGTACGTCATGTTCTATGTTTCTATTTACTAGAAAGTCTCTGTATAGTGACATGGGTCCTCTAACAGGTGAGCCATAGAGCATCTCGAATGGTGAAAAGCCCGTTGTTGAGTGTGGTACTTCTCTGTAGGCGAACAGTATGGGATTGATCAGCTTGTCCCAATCTGTTGGGTTGTCTTGTGCTACTTTGTTCAGCATTGTTTTCAGAGTCGAGTTCCAACGTTCGCACATTCCATTCGTTTGTGGGTGGAAACGGGCCGCAAATTGTTGTTTAATATTCAGAGTTTTGCAAAACTGTGCGAATTCATTCGATTTGAACTGGGTGCCTTGATCGCTCAGTATTATCCGAGGGTAACCTGTTCTTGCAAATATTGCTGTTAGTGCGTCTCCCACATCTTCAGAAGAAATTCTTTTCAATGGTATTGCTTCTGGGAACCGTGTGCACATATCTACAACAGTCAATATGTAGCGATGGCCTCTTCCGGATATTACTGGCATTGGTCCAATAATATCTACAGCTATCTTTTCAAATGGCATTTCACTTAAGTCTGTTGTCTGTATTGGGGCTTGCATATAAGTTCCTTTTGCTCCATGTATTTGGCAAATATGGCAAGATTTTATATAGGCCTTTACTTCTTGCGTAATTCTAGGCCAAAAAAATTCATTCAAGATTCTATTCAATGTTCTCTTTATTCCCATGTGTCCGGCAAACGGGGTGTCATGTGCAAGCTTCAATATTGTTTCTCTATATTTCTTTGGAACTAGCAATTGTTGTGTCTTGCCTGCTTTCAGATGAATTTCTCTTACATAGACACCATCTTCACCTATCTTGATTAACCCTCGTCTTGGTGCAACCTCACTATCTATGAGTTTTATTAGATCTGGATCATTTTTCTGTTCACTGACAAATTGTTCTGCTTTAATCTGTAGTGGATCTTGATTTTCTGTTGAGATTTCATTCGGTTCGTTTACTGGATTATGGCTTCTCATATCGATATTTTCTGTTTCTGCATTTTCATTTTCATCGTTATAAGGAACTTGTATATTATCGTTTGTATTTAGCACTTCTTCTGCTTTCTTCTGAGCTCTTGTAGTAACCATTGAACACTTCTGTGTGTATTTTTCTTTCCATTTATTCAATTCTTCTACAGTGCAAGGTTTAGAGCCTTCGATACAGCCAACGATAAGACCAATGTTGTCAGGCTTATTATCTATTACCAAGGCCTCATGCCAACCACTGATGAACGGTGTGTGTATGTTGATATGTGCTACCAGGTGTGTAGTTACTTGGCCAGTGTAACTAACACAGTCTTGTCTTCTTCCTGTGTACTGTTGTGAGTTGACATATTCCTTTGCGACTAGAATTGTGGTTGCTCCTGTATCGTACAGTACGTTGGTCATCTGTTCTCCCACGAAGCCTGGGTATACCTGCAGTTTATCAGCGTGTTTGGCAGCAAAAGCTCGGTCTCTTGGTCTATTGTTCCCAACTTTATTGCGTCGGTTGTAGAAGCAAGTCTCTGTAGTGTGGTTTGTTCTACCACATATTTCACATTGGAAACGAACTCTTTGCTGATTTCGTCTGTATTCTTGTTCCTTGTAGCTATATGTTGGGCTCCTTTCTCCATCTTTCTCTCTTCTTTCCG
>JADKLZ010000166.1:21566631-21579169 GCA_021533235.1 Biomphalaria straminea
TTTTATTAGATTTTGTTAACTTTAGGCGAGATTTCAATACTAAACCATCATTTGTCCCAACGCAGCCAAGGGGTTTTGAGTTTAAAACCCCCTAACAAGGGGGGGGGGTGCAGTTAAACCCCCCTCTTCTATAAAACAAAAAAAAACAATGTAAACGACAATTTCGAAATTCCAAGAGCATAGCTAAAAGGGGGGGGGGTGATTTTAAAACCCCCTCCTAAATTTTCGATAAAACCCCTTCTTCAATGTAAGACTATCCATACATCAGTCACCGGCTTCTATGAGCGTAGCCAAGAGGGGTTTAGTTTTCCCCCCCCCCCAAGCGGGGCTGGCCGTTAAAACCCCCCTCTTCAATATATTAAAAGCAAATTACACACTCAAAATTCTATGAGCGCAGCCAAAGGGGTTTTAATTTTTTAAACCTCTTATAACAAAAATAATTACGCACTCAAAATGCTATGAGCGTAGCCAAAGGGGGGGTTGAGTTTAAACTCCTCTTCAGCGGGGTTTGTATCAAAAAAATTACACACTCAAAATTATATGAGCGATGCCAAAAGGGGTTTTGACTTTAAACTCCCCTCCAGCGGTATTTGAAGCTAAATATACCTCTTCAATATAAAAAAAAGCAAATTAAATGCTATGAGCGTTGCAAAGGGGTTTTTGAGCTTTAACCCCCTTTCAGCGGGATTTAATACTAAAAAAACCTTTTCAATATAGAAAAGCAAACTACACACTCAAAATTCTATGAGCGTAGCCAACCCAATGGGGTTTAGAGTTTAAACCCCCTCCTCCTCTAGAGATTTTTTTAAAAAGTTTAAACCGCCTACGGATGGTTTTGAGTTAAAAATCCACCTACCGAGAGCTTTGAGGTTGAAAATACATTATTCTAAAGCAAACTAAATTCACCAAAATCTATGAGCGTAGCTATGGGGTTTTAAATTTGTTTTAAAAATGATTTTGACGATAAAAATTTCCTTTTCGATATAAAATCTTTAGCAAACTACAGACACACAATTACACGAGCCTAGTCAAGAGAGGTTACACATTTCTACCAGTGGCTGGGCTCCATTAATAAAGTGCAGTGAATAGTCGTCTACGAATTTAAAAAAATACAAATGTAGCTCAACAAGATGGTTAAGAAAGATTTTAGGACTTAGTTATAGAGATCTGGTCTAAATCAAGGAAATCCTTTGCCGAACTAAGAGTCGACCCCTTAGTAAGGTTGTGACAGAGCGTGGCATTAGGTAAGCGGGACATGATCTCCGACAAAATAAATTACAGCCTAATAAAAGTTGCGATGACATCCAAGTACTACTTGGAGTCCTCAGAACAGGTGGGAAGAGGCTTCAGAAATAGCCAGTCAGATTTTTGTGGAAACGTTGTCGTCAAATGTGCGGGAGGGTCTAAGTCAATAAGACTAGCCCATAAGGTTTTTGAAATAAAACTTTTTAATTGCAAGATAATGCACCATAGATACCTCAGAATATGTATTTTGTTTGGCATTCAATACCGGAAATAGTGTTTGGCGGCGGGGCTTTGCCCCCCAGACCCCCTTGCGGCCAAGGGGGACAGTCTACAATTTTTCCACTAACACCAGGAAAAACATATTCTAGAGCACAATAAACGCCTTCCGAAACAATGAAGCTAATAAAGATAAATACACACACACACACATATATATATATATAATTTTTTTTTCGCGTTTTTGGAGAAAAAAATCCCCCCGACCCCCCCCCCCGAAAAAAATCCTGGTTACGCCCATGGTATGTTGGTATATTCAATATCCCCCCATATAGAGCCTCATGTAGCCTGTCCAGTTATAGTGTATCTTCATACCGCATATTAGGTGTGCACGACACATGAATAAAATACATATTAAAATGTATGTTAACACGGCAGCTATAGCCAACGAATGTATGTAAAAATGCTTTACAAACACAAAATTTGTGGGTTAATTTTATTAAAATATGAAATGAAGGGACTTTATCATTGTTCAATTAGATCTAGAGTTAAGTGTAGTATCCCATAGGTGTTCTTTCTTCGCTATGCCAATACCTGACCGTTCTGTTCTAATAAAAGAATCTCGCTGTGAATTGGTCTATGAGTATGTCTAAATTCGCTGATATAAAGGAACTCATTTATGTAAAAATGCTTTTTTGAAACACATATGTCATTGTTAATTTTATTTAATAATGGAATCAATGTACTATATTTTGTATTTTCATGTCAGAGTAAAGAACTATCTTTGTACTTCTTACAATTATATCTAGATCATTTCGATCTTGTCTCATGTCTATAATGATCCTAGATCCATGAAATAGCAATAGTTTCATAGAGCAACTTTTTTTCATCCATGTTCCCACATATATTGTCTTTGTTTTTATTTATATTTTAATAAAACTTTTATATGAACATAATAATTTACTTATTTTTATGCTTTTTTTAATTAACATTTTTAAATTGTGAAAGAAGTATCTGTATTATGCTTGTAATGAATAAAGAATAAGTTTAATAACCATTTATTATTGTTGTAGTTTTTCTTCAATTTTTCTAATCCAGTAAACAGGAATTCGCATTAACACACTGTCAGACACTCATATTGAAAGTGAGTCGTATTTCTTCACATGGATGTGATTGACGATTCCAACATAAAGTCAATTTGACCATTTCATTGAGTGTATCTGGGTTTTATGAAGTTTTATAGCGAAACATTTTCTGTGGAAAACTTTCTATGTTTCTAACGTTTGAATGATAGATTGTCGCTCACTGTCTCTTCAAGTATGCCCTACTAACAAATTCCATTGTTGGTTCTCAGGTCACTGTTAGGATATTTTGTGGCTACTATCAGGTAGTCATGTACAAACAAATCAATGGGAATATTTTTTCTTGGTCTATCTAGCACAGCATCAGATAGCACTTTTAGTTTCACATTATTTCTTAAGAAAGTTGCACAAATTGAGCATTTCATTACTGTCGAATAAATATCTTTGGAAATCTTGGACAAATCTTTGTCTTGCTTTCAATCTGATTTTTTAAGACCAAAATGACCTGTGTGTTTAGAATTTTATTTTTCATACTTGAATTAGCTATTCCATTCCGCCCCCTCTCCCAATGAATACTGTCTCTTAATGACCAGTGCACTTTAACTGTTCGAATAAGTGATTTTTTAACTTTGGCCTTCCGTCTCTGATATAATTGCTCAATAACTTCAACTTAGCATTAGACTCAGTTTTCCCTTGAATTTTAGACATCTCCTGGCTACTTCCCGGAAACTGAAGACGAAGAGAAGTCAGTGATTGGGGTTACGAGAAAAGGGGCCGTACCAATTAAATGTAACATGCCTGTTCTGACAGGCCAAGTTATTCGACTAGAGACAAAATCCACATACTCAACACAATCGTCATCCCATCTTTCAAAATTGAGAAATGACCGAATGTCGCATAAGGTTTGTGGGACACAATGAACTACGCATACCAAGAGCTGCCATGGAAGTACTACGAGTGCAAACAGGAATGTCCTCGTATAAGTTGGCGACTCAATTTCATGGATGATCTCATAGCAGTGGACACAAGGTGGGAAGAGGCTTCAGAAATTGTCAGTGACAGATCTTGTCGTTTGTCGCCCAATGCTCCGAACGGCGCAGAGGATCTAAGTCTAAGTAAGCTAGAATTCAGGGTATTGATGAAATACGGGCAGCTTTACTTAAGCTTTAAAAAAGAGGGATGGTACCGGTACAAAACAATTAAGAGCGTTACAATTTGCATCATGTGAGTCAGCGAATGAGTGCCCTTTCATTTATATATATATATATAAGACTAGCATTAATGAATTATTCTTTGGCTTATTTATCTATTGTAACCCTTCCTATTTTTTGTTTTATTTTTAACGACATATAACAATCACACTCACTTTTCTTTCCAAACCCTTTTCGCCTATTCCCCGCCCTTAAAAACTTGAATTTTAGTTTCTGTTAATCTAATAGGGTTTGTTGCTGAACATAAAAATTATATATGTGTCAGACGCGAATAGCCCAATTTTTCTGTAAAGGAAATTACAAAAGTCATTTCTTCTATATAAAATTCAACCACAGCCTATATATATTATATACTACAATAATTTTAGGTTTTTGATTTCTAGTTACGATTTATTTAGGTAGGTGCTGTTTTACTATTACATACCAAGTAATAGAGTTTAGAAAAACCCAGTTTCGTTTTTTGTGCAATACTATTAGCTAACACCGCTTAATAGGGTTTGTTGGACTAGTCCGTTTCGTATCTTTTTTCAAAACTATTGGGCCGGAAGTGGCTTTTTTCCCTATATAACTTTGCATTTTTCAGTTCTCGTTATAAATTAAACTGACATTATTATGCTATAATAATAAGTGTGCCTGATAGAGAAAAAAATTCTGCACAAAAATACGGGTGGTTGAAATCAAATTAGATAGAGGCTATAAAAAGAAAAAGAGTTAAAAATAGCGCGGGAAAGTGCACATTTACAGTACTTTATTTGATGAGTATTTTACCCAATATCTGTGTTGTTTTTTTAGTTTATTCCTTGTAACTTCTTGTGTGAGTAAAGAGGCCAATCCTTTGTACTTTCACTATTATTTCTGCTTCTATTGTGCTTGGCATCTGCAATCTTTCTTTTAAAGGTTACTTTTCTTGTGGATCTATCTAGTGCCACTTTTTCCCAGCTGTTAGTGCCGACTTTGAAGAGCTTTATGTCGCGTTTGCATACACCAGTGTACCTTAGCAGTGGAAGACCAGCGGATCTCCTGCCTTCTGTTAAATCACCATATGAATGTCTGTCAAAGTCGACCTAGTGGCATTCATAATAACTAAATCTATGTGCAAATATAGACAAATGTGCAAAGAATTGCAAGCCTATAATAAATCATACATGGTCGGGCATGAACTACAGATTTGCCTATTCTAGTTAAAATAATAGCATGTCTTTACAACTGTACTTCAGTAGAAGCATTACTTGTTGGGGAACTAACAATGATCCAATGATAGGCCTTTAGATTTAGAAGACGATGCGCAAACTTTTTCTAAATATTAATTTATTTAACTCTTGAATCAAGAATGCATTGGCGTCCGCAAGGAAGTACATTGTGGTCCACTTGCACCCCCCCTGTCACGTTCCAATCGTCAGACATTTTAGTTTGTCTATTTTTTTTTAATTTCATTTCATGTAATTATTATTTTAATCTAGCTCCGGTCAAGGTCAACCGAAAGACCTAGTTAGCTGGGGTATTTTAGCCAGGCTTTTCCAACTCTGCACCATTTGTCTAATAGAGAATTTCTGATTGGTTGAAGATACAATTTTGATAGGTTATTTTATTTTGCAAATTTAAAGGTTGGCTCAGTCACGTAAACAAAGACAGCAAAAGCTAGAATCCCGGCCAGTCTATTGCTAGTTTTTTTTATGGTTTCCAAGCTCTTTTCCATCTTCTCGGCTTTCTCTAGTATACTGCTTAGCATGGATTCTGATTAAATCTACATCTACGTAATAAAAAAAACACACCTGGAAGAAGTATTTCATTAATATTTTTAATGGCTAAAACGTGACTACTCAGAATTCAGAGGCACATCCCTGCGGGCGCCCATGATTGCCTCTTCCATAAAACTTTGTATTTAAAAAATAAATGTACACAATGCTTGAGATCCTGCTTGTATACTTAGGCCCTAAATAAATCGATCCGGTATCAATGTATTAAGTAACAATAACCCCGCAAAAAATGTAATTGAAAGAAGATTAAGTTATACATATATTTTTGTGATGGTACGCACCGGTACTTGTACCGGCACCTTTTTTCAATGTCGGGAAAAAGTATTACTTTTATAGTATTTCAACGTTAATTGTTAATTTATTAGTAGTTGAAAGTTAGGCAATCTATCATGAGTACCGGCACCTATTTTTTAGTACAAAAAAATAAAAGAATTTTATATATATGAATACAGTTTACTTTTAGCCGACATTCTCTCTGTGGCATTTTACGTCTCGTGAGATAATGTTTTCCCTTTGCAACTTCTTGTATGGCTTAAGAGGCCAATCCTTGATACACAGCTGCGGTTGCAGGTTGCCGAACTTCTGGCAAGCAGCAGATAGTTTGTAAACCAGGGTCTGGAGCTGAATATCAGAGTCAGCTACAATGCTGCATCATCAGCATACAAGAGTTCCCTAATAAGTATCCTCCTAACCTTGGTTTTTGCCCGCCGACATTCAGCCGACATTATTAACCGTATTACTAACAACATCTGTATGTGAAAGTCTCAATCATCTCGAGTCTTAGACAGTCATTATTTTAGACTAGATTTAAGTTAAGTCTAGACCTAGATCTAGTAGGCCTATTACTATAAAAAAAAACAGTCATTAGAAATCATTAGCAATTTTTTATTAGGTCTAGGCATTGAAAAGTAAATCTATTATAAACTATAATAGATCTAAGTCTAAGTACTAACTTATTAAATAAGTAGAAGTATTATAATGAATATTGTATAGATCTAGATTGACTAAATTATAGATAGATCTATACATCTAGTTAAGTAGGCCTACATTAAGTTAAGTATAGATTATGGCTTTATGGTAAATGTATTACGGTAGCCTAAATTATTAGATCTATGTCCTATGTCTATATATAATAATCTAATAATTAATCAACTTTATAGTCTTTATTAATATCTAGGCACTATAGCCTACTTTATTCTAATAAAAAAATGACTATAGGAATAGCATAGGATAGAATCTATACTATTACTAGATCTATTCGAGTTTTATATATGGATCTAGACTAGAATTAGATTATAGATCTAAATATAGGACATACTAACAGAGAAATGATATGTAGTATTGCACAAGAAAAGAAACTGGGTTTTTCCAAACTCTAATACTTGGTATGCAATAGTAAAACAGTAACCACTAAATAAATCGAAACTCGAAATTAAAAACGTAAATTTATTGTAGTATATATAGGTCTGTGGTTGAATTTTATATAGAAGAAATGACTTTTGTAATTTCCTTTACAGAAAAATTGGGCTATTCGCGTCTGACACATATATGTTCAGCAACAAACCCTATTGCGTAGAGCGGTGTAGATTTCCTCATTAATCTTCGGATTTGATGTCAAGCCTTATTATAATTATTATTTTGCTGGTAAAATTATGACCATCTGTTCATGCTTCAGTGTCTAATGTCCCGTACCAAAACAAAGGAAATGGTGATTACACAGTTGCTCTACACCTTACTTTCTCACACTGAACAAGATATCTAGCTAGCGGTCAACGAGTTTGCGTACGCTGCAGCCACTTTTGATTTAACTATAAACCTCAGTAAAAAACTTGGGGTAAGGGCGTGGTGACGAAAGGCCTAGGAGATATCTGAATGGAGGGATGTGTAAAAGCAGGCCATATCTTTCCATGGGCTGTAGCACCAGTAGTACCACTGGAATAGATGGATGGCAAAAGCCGGTATGAACTTCTTATAGTCTGACAGTCTGGCTGAGCAGGGCACATATCCCGTAAAATAATCTGAAGAGTTTCTTTAGTGTTCTGTTTATTCTATATGTAATTGTACATGGCGATTAAATATCAAGTCTCTTAAGTCCTCCTACAGTCTAGACAGCGTAAAACTATCGTAGGCCTACTATTATTGGCATGGAGGAAAGTCTTTGCAGTTTTACCCAATAACGTAGAAATTTGCGTCACTCGATGTTTCGTACTAAAGCCATAATTGAATATACTAATTCCAAAATTAAATGTCTGAACTTACGTTCAGTTTACATATAGAACAAATAGAACACTAAAGAAATTCTTCGAATTAGTAGACTTTATCCGATCGTTCATTTTCGTAATAATAAAAAAAATCCCAAAATGACTTCGGGTATATAACCTTTCTTATGAAATTATTTAACCGAGCAAGGCTCGGCCACCTGATATTATATATATATATATATTTATATATATATATATATATATATATATATATATATATATATATATAAATTTTATTTCGAAAACGGATCTAACGATTTTCTTTAAAATTTCACGGTATGTACGTATTAGTGAGAAAAAAATTCTGAACTCATTGGCCACATCGGGAAAACTCGAATTCGACCGTTATTTCGATATGAAAATGTCTCAATTTAATTTTGGTTAGAATAATTTATGAATGAAATTGAAAATTTATGAATGAAAGTTTTCCATGACGTAAACGGGAAAAACGCTGCTTACGTCACTAGGCTTACTATAGTGTATTTCTTTGCAAAAAAGAACGCGTTTAGAGATATGAATGAAGGGATGTGTAAAACTAAAAGCAGACCACGGGCTGTAGCACCACTTGGATGGATGGATGACAAAAGCCGGTATAAACTTCTTATTGTCCGACAATCAGGCTGGGCAGGGCATTTATTTAACCGAGCAAGGCTCGGCCAACTGATATTAAATTATTAAATCAAGTTACATGAAGTTAATTCCTTTTTCCAGTCTATATTTATTTATGTCTATTTTGTGAATGAAAATAGTGCGATTTGAATACACAATTTTCATTCACACCATGCTGCGCAATGGGATCTTCCCATTTACTTGTTATAAGTGAATTCATGAATAAAAATACTACAACATATGCGACCACAGTGAGTCCCAAAGTTTCTTTGGACCCGTGCTAATTTTTAGGTGTATAAATTATTAAATTGAACCATTTTATAAAACATAACAGATTTTCCGCGGCCTCTTGATTTACCAGGAGCCCCTTGGAAATCTCCTGAAATGTTATTAAATGCTATGCCGCCGGTCGAAAAAGTCCTGGAAATTTCCAGACATTATTAAAATTTTTTTAAAGTAAAAAAAAAATATGCTATGCTATTTTGTGAATGAAAATAGTACGGATTTGGATATATTATTTCCCATTCACACCATGCTGCGCCATGGGATCTTCTCATTTGCTTGTTATAAGTAAAGCTGAATGCGTGAATTCATGAATGAAAAATACTATGAATGGAGCTAAAAAAATGGCTAATTGACCTTAATTTACGAGATATTAAGAATATAGCTGCACATGTAACAATGCCTTAGAAAAACAAATTTGAATGTTAATTTGATTAAATGGACTATAATTAGTTATTCATGTGCTAAAGCATGAAACTATCTCTGCGAAGAGTTGAATTCGAGTTTTAGATCTAGATCTAGATCTAGGATTAGAGAGATGATTTACCTTTCGTAATCATGTCTAATGAACGAATGTGCGTAATTTTGTGATATTAATTAAAGTACTTTCTAAAGTGAAACCTGAGAGTATACTCTATCTGTGTGTTGTTGTTCTAGTTTCAATAGTCTTACGACACAATAATCTGGAAATACTTTTAATATTATGACAAAAATTGAGAAGAAGAGAATTATATAAACACCACTTTCATTCACAAAATAGTGCGGATTGGGATGCACCAATTTCCATTCACACCGCGTGCTGCGCCATGGGATCTTCCCTATTTACTTGTTGCTTGTTGTTGTTGTTGTTTGAACTTTTGAACTCGGTCTTTTGAGAAATATATATATAGATTGTTCCGGATGTTTGTTTCCTTATTAAAAGAAAAATGAAATTCCAGACACATATAATACCGTTAATTAATTTTTTGGATGGTCTCGTATAAAAATTAGATGTACTACAGCCATGTGGAGAGATTTTTATAACTTACTTTGGTGTTTAGATGTTGTTTTCCTTAAAAATCGAAATATACATATAATATTAACGATAATCAGATTTTGTAATGTTTTAGCTAGAATATAAATGTACTGTAAGAGAGAAGTGAGTTAAAATATTTTACACAAAAATCCGAAACACCCTTTTTTTTTGTAAATGAGAAGATTATTTGTTTATTAATATCAAAGAAAAAGGACAGGGAAGTGCGTTGACGGTTGACAGATCTCATGTAGTGCCCCAGCGGTCCTGCAGATCAAAGGATAGGTGAAAGTGAATGTAAAGTTAGATGTGAATCTGGGCTAAAGTCTTAAAATTGATCTTATTGTCTGTAAAGGTTCAATCTCTAATTCGAATCTTCATGAAAATAAGACAATTTCTGAGTAACAGTGAACAAAAATTTGGTATACTATTGTAATTTATAACATTATTAATAGTCTTAAATTACGTCTAACTTTTAAAGCATACTAAATAGGTTTATTCTCTTTAAAAAATCGCTTGCATAATTAATTTTATAAATTAAACGGTTTGCTTTTAGAAAACCAAAAGTAGCCTTTGCACCTAAACTTTTAAAGCCGCATTTAATGGTGAAATAATATTTTTCTTATCTCTTCTATTTTTCGAGCCCTAAGTGTGACAGACGGACAGACGGACATTTTGCACAAACCTAATAGCGCCTTTGCCCCTTACGAGGGCCGCTAAAAATAGAACAATACAAAAACTCTCGTTAAAGCACATAGTCGCTGATTTATTTGATATACCTTGGTATATCATCACACAATTGTAAAAGTAATTGTCTATGATAAGAAATGTAGAAATGAATTGCATGAACGAACTCCATCTCTCTCGTGCGCATGCTAGTCTAACACAATGGTAGGACTGTCTCAACGTGGTTGCGTGACACACATTCGTCCAAGACAAAGCTGTAACAGAAATCAATAGTCACTGAGTCACACACTATTCTGACAGTATCTTGAGTTGTGTTCGCTAGTACGGCGTGGTGATGTTACTGTTACAGTGAGTTAACATTCTTTCATCTTGATTCTTTTCATTATAGTTGAGATAAACCCTCCATTGTTTAGTCTGCTTTATCTTTTCACGAGATAAATTAACTGATTAATTTCAAACAAGTGTCTTAATTTATGTAATTTAAGGGTAATAAAAAATGTGTCAATAAAGCAAATAGCTGGTCTACAATAGGCTCTGTTTGTACGCTGTGTGTAAGGCTTATGAGACACGTTCAAACCCACTGGAGAACAATTAAGAGACAAAGTCTTACAAAGGAGGACAGAAAAAAAGAACAAGACAGATGGAAGTTTAAAAACTAGGCTTACAAATTATCAATTTTTTTTTTAAATTAGTAGATCAGAGGCTGTAAAATGACATGTAATGTTTATCCTAAATTGCTCAGACAAAATGACTTTTTTAAAAATCTTATCTTATAAAATACAGAAGTTACTTCAAAAAAATGCGTCATGCATTCAGTCATGCATATTAACCAGTGACTTAAATACTGCTAAGTCACTGGTTTTCCTGGCTAGCTCAGGCAACCCATTCCATGCTCTAATGGCACTAGGGAAGAAGGAGCATTTGTACAGATTAGTCCTAGCATAAGGGACGAGAAATGTGCCTTTATCTTTGTGTCTTTCTGAGTATTTTATTAGCGGATCCCGAAAGGGGAAAAGACGCTATTAGTTTTGTGTGGCCTGTCTATCCGTCTGTCTGTCCGTCCGTCCGTCCCGTTTAGATCTCAGAAAGTAGAAGAGAAAATGAAAATCGGACATCATAATATTTTAGATCATTCAAAATTCTGATGCAAAGGCTACTTTTTCTTTTCTAAAAGCTCAAAATCTAATTTTTAAAATCACTTATGCAAGCAGTTTTTTTAAAGAGAAAAACTTAATTAGTATGCATTTTAAATCAGACCTAGTTTAAGACAATCAATAATGTTATAAATTTCATTTTATTTCACGTTTATTTTTGTTCAAACTTATGAGTATTTACTATCTAAGTAACCAACACGAAAAGATGCCTAATGCCTAAGGATTACCGGGGCACTACATAAGATCTGTCAACCTTCTATCTACATTCTTATGTTCTTTCTAAAAATATTGAAACCTGCCTCGATAGATCACTTCGGGGGCCGATTTTCAGTGTTTGTGTATAATTGCTACTTTACTCTTGAATCTTATATCCTGAAGGCTTTCTTAATTTAGTGATTTTACCTTGGAAAAATCTAGTCAAATGGGAAGATTCGCTTGTTACGAATCTCACTGCTCTATTTTGTGTCTGTTCCAGTTTCTTAATGTTTTCTTGAGTTGAGGGGTCTCAAACAGAGGATGCATATTCTATTATTGGAATATTATTCTATTATTATTATTATTATTTATTATTATGTTCTTATTTGATTCATAGCAATGTATTTTAATAAACCCTAATGCTTTGTTTGATTTTTTGATAGTTTCATCAATATGGGGATTTCATGAGAGTTTTTCATTTATTATAACACCTAGGTATTTTTGCGTTTTTTTAATCTGTGTTACTGGTTTATCATGAATAAGATAAGTGGAATTAATTTGTTTTAGTTTTTTTGTTACTCTTAATAACTGACATTTTTCTGGGTGGAAAGACATGCTCCAATTTGATTCCCATTTCTGTAATTCATCTAATTCTCTTTGTAAAATTTCTGTATCTTGTGTTGTTTTTATTGTCCTATATATTATGCAATCGTCTGCAAATAATCTGACTTTTGTTCCTGAACTAATGCAATTTGGTAAATCGTTTATGTACCTTTCAGCTACTTCTACTGCCACACACACCTCTCAGGTACTTCTACTGCCACACA
>JADKLZ010000166.1:21579179-21597639 GCA_021533235.1 Biomphalaria straminea
CTGCCACACACACCTCTCAGGTACTTCTACTGCCACACACACCTCTCGTGTAGTCTACTTCCACTGTCACACACCAGTCTGGAGTAGCCATTCCGCCTATTGTCTCTGCTGTTTAGTTTATTTTATATACCCTTAGTTTGAATAAAAAATGAATAAAATGTTGGTCGAACCAAACAAACTTCGACCAACTTTTTAATCATTTCATAAGTTTCAGGTTCTCTCATGACAGAATATGAATGAATTCGCTAATTCAATGATAACATCTGAATACTAGACCCTACATCGTACATGCTTTGTTTCAAATATTGGTATGGCGATTCCCCTCCAGCCTCATTTGGAAAACAAATGTGTCGAGGGGCTTTAGGAAGAGTGTATTGTTAGAACTGTACTAGTGTAGCTGATAAGAGTAGCCCGTTATTGATGTTGATTTAGAGCCATTTTTTATCACATTTTGCTCTCTTCCTAACAGAAAATCTTTAATCCACTGATGCAATGGACCATCAATACCAAAATATTTTTATTTTTTTAAGCAAACTATGGTGATGAACTTTGTCAAAAGCTTTGGAAAAATCTAGTAAGATAGCATCTATTTGTTCACTATTATCTAAACAATTTGAAAAATCATCAATTAGTCCTATTAGCTGTGTTTCACATGATCTAGATCTACATTTCCTAAAGCCATGTTGGTATGGAGTAAGGACATTATGTTTATCTAATTGGTTTATGATGTTGCTACATATTATGTGTTCTAACATTTTACATGTGATGCTGATAAGTGATACTGGTCTGTAATTTCCTGGGTCAGATTTTTCTCCTTTTTTAAATAGAGGGGTGACATTAGCTTCTTTCCAGTCCGTTGGTATTCTGCGCTGGTTAAGAGATGCCTGAAAAAGTATTTCGAACAAAGGTGCTAGCTCATTGCTTAGTTCTTTGAGTAATCTAGCTGGAATACCATCAGGTCCCGACGCTTTATTCGGCTTGATGCTGGCTAATAGTTTTTGGACTCCATTTTGCAGTTTCTATCTCCCTAGTTATCTGTTAAATGTTACCTATCCCTTAGTCTGGTGGACCTTTTTGGGGCACCAAGCAAGACTTGGAGACCCTGTCTCTAATCTCTTGGTTTGTGATGCGGTCTTTGAATGTGATGCCTAGGATCCTTCTGTAGCATTGCTAGGATCCTCCTCTCTAGCTCTGCAGTCAGCGTCCAAGACTCACAAGCATATAGAAATGTGGCCATAACCAGGGAGCGCATCAGTCTGATTTTGGTGCCGAGGGCTAAGCCTTTGTCTTTCCATATTAACTTAAGTTTAGGGCTGCTGTGGACTGTGCTATTCGGACCAGTAGTTCGGGTTTCGTTCCCTCATCCAAGACAATAGCTCCGAGGTTTTTGAAGCTGCTAACGCTAGTTAGCTTTTCACCTTCAATACTGATGGCCCTTGTAAAGCCCTTTTGGCTATTGGTCATAATTTGTTTGTTTTTCGACATTTATTTGCATGGTATATGTTGCGGTAGTCTTGACAATGTGCGTCACAAGGTCGTCTAGTTCTTCTTCTGTCCCTGCAAGGCTACCAATGCCATGTGTCTACTTGGTTTAAATTAAGTAATATGTCTTTGTCTCCTGTGGCTGAGAATACTGAAGCAAAATATCTGTTTAGGATGTTAGCTTTAGTTTCATTATCGTTAGGCGTTAAGGTGTCTTCTTCTTTTAATGGCGCTATGCCAGTTGTTTCCATTTTCTTAGATTTAATGTATGAGCATAGGTTTTTGTTGTTATCTTTAGATATTACATTGCTTATGTACTCACTCTGCAGCTATCTGCATACATTTTGGGTTAGGTGTTTAATTTTTATGTACTTTTTATAAACTCTTTCTGTCTTAGTTTCTTTAAATTTTCTATATTGGTTTTCCTTCTGCTCACAAAGCTTCTTTAATCTATTATTAAACCAGCATTTATTATTTTATTTGAAGTGTATTTCGTTGGTGTATGATTTTCTATAATGTTTTAAAGATTGTTTTTTATGAAATTCCAGAGGTCATTGACTGGTTAGTTAATGTCTTTTTCTGATAAGAATGTTTGAAGAAATTTGATTCAGCTTGGTGTAGTTGTGTTAGGTTACATTTGTTCCAGAGTATAATTTTTCTTTTGGGTTTTATATTGGCTTTTTTATACTCATTCACGCAAAAAGGGAGAGTGGAACTCCATGCCCAACAACAGTACTTAGTGTACTGAGTTGGAAAAATGCTTTTTACTGGATAATGTTGTTTTTTTTTAGATGTTAAAGTCAATTATGTCAACCTGACAGGAAGATTTAAGTGAGAAAACACATATTAAACATCATTACTTTGTATTCTAGCACAGCCCATAGAGTGTATTAAAAAATTCCGTTTCAAGACGAGTAGCATTAGTGTGCAGAGATACTAGTTCTTTTGTTAGTGTCCAACTCTGTGTCAATAATTCAGATTCAAAATGAATTGCACTTCAATCTTGTTTGACATGAGGAATGAACATGTTTTCTCCACGTCCTAACAAACTGTTTGATTTGCTAAATAGAATATGTGGTTTCTGGCAAATAGAAATATTATTCCAAGAAACTAATATTATCAATAAAAAACTTTAAATCAAATTTCACTCTTTTAACTTTGCTTGAAATTGTTAGGCAACAGTTATCCTATATAATACACTTTGCCGTTAAATTACCCTTTGTGTGTGTGTGTTGTTTTTTTTTGTTGAACATTGAACTAAGTGAATATAAAACTATGGGACTATAACAAAGATTTTCGATTCTATTTTAAAAGTTCGTAGTCTATTACAATTGACATTGAAGATTATTAAGTTAGAAACTGACCATAAAGTGATACTGTTTGGTTTGTAACGACAAATGAAATAATGAAAACATTAGTAAATACATTTAAAAAACAACTTTCGAGTTTTAGCTAATCACGTCAAATATAATTATCAAAGACATAATGACTGCAAGGTACTTCTATTTGTAACCAGCACACTGGAGATAACACGCACTGAACCAAGCTTGGAGACGTCAAAAGAACAAAAAATATGTTGTAGTTGCCAGAGTTATACATGTGTCGTTTTGATATTAATTCTTTTGACGTCTTCTGCTGACAAAAACAGACATACTGCAAGATATTTGTCTAAACATGTAGATAATCCAATGTTGACGTAGCAAAATAAAAACCCCTCGATTGTCACTCCCACTCCAGAATGTCCCCGTCCACCCACTTATTTTATTTGACTTACTTTTACATGCCTTTGTAGGGATGGAAAGTTAGCTCTATTGAATGCGTTTGTGTCTAAAAATGCCCCACACACACAAAACAACAACAACAACAACAACAACGCTACAGCGTTACAACTTTCTTTAAAGACTGAATTCTTCATTTCCAACACCTTAAACAAATGCTACTTAAATAACATTCCCAACACCTTAAACAAATGCTACTTAAATAACATTTCCAACACCTTAAACAAATGCTACTTAAATAACATTTCCAACATCTCAAGCAAGACTCAACGTCAATATGGTTTCGTGTGCAAGATGTCCTTCCATTTTTGTTTGTTCTCTACGTCATTTATAGCATTACTTCCCTTGACATTTTAACTTCAAAGTCTGGCTACTTATATATTGTAATAACTTCAAGTGAAGGCAACTCAACGAGGACAGCAATGTTTATTTACACGACATCACAGTAACACAAAACAACATCTTCATTTAGCACTGTTTCTCCATCTTGACTCTCAACGTGGGCGGAAGTCGTTATTCTCACATGTCAACATTCTGTTCTAGTCCGTTCACTATAGGTGCGCACCTGTGCACTAGCCTGAATGATGGTGCGCAAGTAAGAGTCATTACATTGCCCCCGTCTTAGCACTTTTCGTCCCGAAAAGAAACACTGCAGCTGAAGTTTGACAGTTCAGGTGGAGGTCGAAAGTGGGAGCCACAGGCGGCAGATAGGGTGTTCCCCACAAAGCCATCCACATTGTTCTCCTCCAGTGCCGCTTTCTCTTTCTCCAGTTGACCAGGCTGTTGTTGAGACGATGACGTGGCCGTTTGACACACAGAGAGATAGTGTCGAGCACTGTTTTCGTCAGCACAGCCGTTGATCGGACACTCTGTTTCAGCAGACCCTCGCGACAGACGCCTCTCATGAAAGCTGCAGGTTCACATGCAACCACGTTGCAAACAAAGTCCGATATGCCGCATTCATCCACAGTTAACAATCTCACGTCCAGGATATAGGTCTCCTCAAGTTCAAGTGGAAGATGTCTTCCTCTTGACAGCTTAGATTTAGATTGGGTTGACTGACATTCATCCATGCCAATGTCCATGATGATGACAGAAGTACGCATGCCTTGTTGATGGTTTTCTTGGCATCCACATTCCCTGTGTGATGCGCCGTATGTACAGTTCATGCCAAACCTCTGGATACAATTGTCAAGCTTCGAATTTCTCTCATGAGCACCGGCAGATAGGCAGAGGTCTTTAAGGTCCATAGCAACATGCTTGGACGCAGACCCAACGTTGTCTTGGTCTGTCCGGCTCATTGAGGTACTCGTTGCAGTTAAATCAGGTACAAACGTTTCAGGCACATACCAGACTTCAGCTCCTTCGTTTGTCTCTTCCCTTTCTATTCGGTATATCCCATTGAGATCGTCGCAGCAATCGTTGTCAAGTTCCTCGCCTTGAAAGTCACCCCCGTCAGACTTGCTCACAACACAGTCACAGACAACGCTCCAATCCCCAGCGCCTACATCACCACTGTTTGTGCAGCCACAGTCCTGACCAGGCAGCTGCCCTTTCACAAACGAGTTTATGCCTTCTTTCGGTTGCGACACCATGTGATCACTTTGGTCTATTTGTTCTTCCACTTCCAATACACTTTCATCTACGTTCAACATTATATCCCTGCTCATGTTCCTAAAGATATGAAATGAATATAGCGAAAGCTCGTAAAGCTCAGAGAAGTATATCCTTTCAGCTCCTCAAAATGAAATGAAAATAAGACCATTCGCCATGTGTAGTTAAAAAGGCAAAGTTGGACAGGAAAAGGGATGGGCTTGCCATTACGCATATCCTGTCGCGTGGTCAAGGAGGCGGGGCTTCCCAGGTGTTTAGATCGTCCGCCATGCCTAGGAGAAGATTATCACTTGACCTTGCCGCGCGTTTCATGTATTGACATAAGGATGGGCCCTTATCGAATGATATCGCCAATATGGTCGGACGACAGACCGTTTGTCTTACGTGACAGGGATTAGCTGCGCGAGACAGACCTTGTTGTCGATTTGAAGAGGGTCCATTTGAACTGACCCGTTCCCCGAAGGGGGGGGGGGGTGCGGCAGGATGTTAGGTCAAGATATTTAGAGGCGTGTTTATCCTTGTCGATGAAGAATGTGCTAGACGGGTGTCAGATTAAGAAATTACATCGTGACACAGATGCCTAGAGAAAAAAAGGGGGTGGTGGTAATAGCTTTAGATAGTCATAAGGGCCAAGCTGAGGTAAAAAAATAAGATAGCAAAAATACATTAGTTAGATGCCTAGACCGAGTGATACCTTAAGTGGGCGAAATTTATTTTTGTCACACTCATCATGATCCTTATCGTGTTCAATTGTTCCGTAAATTCATCCCCACACTCCTGGATCTTGTCAAAGACATCCACAATCCCAGGTTCAACTTCGAACTGGTAGGTCTCCGGATCTTCATCTTCCTCAATCAATGCTTGCCGCAGACGAGCCGTAAGCCTTTCATTGCTACCGAAGGGTTTTAAATCTCGGTCCCGAAGCTCTTGTCTCAGCTGTGTAATTGAGAGCTGATGTAATAGCTTCAAATATGTCATTGTAATCAAAGCCTACCTCCTCTCGTTGAGTTGCATATAATCCTCACTTCTGACGCCAATGTAATAACTTCAAGTGAAGGCAACTCAACGAGGACAGCAATGTTTATTTACACGACATCACAGTAACACAAAACAACATCTTCATTTAGCACTGTTTCTCCATCTTGACTCTCAACGTGGGCGGAAGTCGTTATTCTCACATGTCAACATTCTGTTCTAGTCCGTTCACTATAGGTGCGCACCTGTGCACTAGCCTGAATGATGGTGCGCAAGTCAGAGTCATTACAATATGTTGTCCATCTTACCAAGCCAGCTTACATTTGCTGACATCGTGTTCACGTGTTTTTCTCACTGTTATTGTGATAGCGTGTTGGCAGTCTTCTGTTTGCCTTCTTGATCATAGTAATATAATGGAGTTGTATTTTAGACTTCTGTGTTTGCAAATTAAATCTTAAGTGATAATATAACATTCACAATACTCTCTGATTTATAATATGCCGCAATAACTCTTCAACAATCCCAATCGGTGTTTATGTTTGCTACTACTAGATCTAGTTTTACTAGTCAAAATTTCAATATACTAAATCAAGTAGGTATTAATTTTGTTTTAAAAATGTTTTGTAAAATGTTTTTACATGTTTCGGGTGTTCTTTCAGAGTTGAAGATAATTTACTTCCTAGTCCAAACCTCCCGCATGCTGACGGGGGAAGGGAGCGACAGGGTCTGAACCCGGGATCATCGGTTAATCCGAACGTCCATCCAGCGCGTAAACCGCACGACCAGGCGGTGGCATGTGCACGACCTTTGGGTGGCATGTCCACTTCCAATACAATGGCCGCATTTATATTATAATGTAAATATAACTCAAGTCAGCAACATCCAGAGATACTGACAAAATACAATACCCTTTAGGCTTAATTTACAATGCACATCTAAAATACAATTTCCACCGATAAATCAGTATACTAAAGATCTAGATCTAGTTCTTTCAAAAGACCCAATAAAAAAAAACTATGTTTAGAATATTAAATTTTAAAAGTATCTAGATTTTCTAACTAGATCTAATTGTATCATCTACTGCAAAAAATTCTCATGAACACAAATACTTGTTAGTGTTTGAAAATAATCTAGAATCCATTAGATTAAAAACGTGGCTTACCTTATATACTTAAAAGATATTTCAAGTCAATAATGAATAAAAATAGATACTCATAAAGTGATAAACATTTAATAAACACACACACAAAATTACTAACACAGATGATACGTTTTAAAGAGGAAGTCACAAGAGTTTTGAAAAAATAACATCACGTGACCTATAAAAAATAAATTGTCGGACTTAAATACAAATGAAACGAGACAATCTAAACACATGATTTTTATCATTTCGTGCCCTTAAATTATTGGCGCCAGGTTTACATAGGCAGTACTTTCAATCAGTTTCGCATGCCCTGCCTTGTGTCTTAGGTAGGTCGGTGTGCTGGCTTCTGCTAACAAACGTTTCGAACGGTCCTTTGCTCTGGTTGCTCTACAACGACTTCGTTGATGCTGAATTCAAGGCTGATAAATAGTTCAATAGTCTACAATGAGACTGGTACAAGTCTTGAGAGAGATCAAATAAAAATACAAGCAACTAGGTTGAAGACACGACGCTCAGGCAGTGGGAGAGTAGAATATAGTCATATGAGGCGTAGCCTAACTCAGCATAAAGTCAATAGAAACCAAGGTGATTCCAACTTCTAGATTTGTAGAGGTGACCTTACTAACTGCAGGCTGAGTTAGGAGGAGACTGCGACAGACTTCCCTTTGACTATAAACTTCTTCTACGATACTTGAATTTCTCCGACTATGTAAACAAATTGTCCTAAATATCGAAATATGAACGTAAAGATTTAGCTTGACGACATTTGACGGTTCTCTTTGTTATTATTAAACTTCTTGTTCAGTATCAGCGTCGACTACATTCTATTGTTGACCTTCGCTGTGTTATTGGATTTTGTTATTGCAGTGTTACCTCCGTTTGATTGATCTGCAGTAGACACAGCGCCTAACAGCAGACAGCTTCCATTAAATAATCAGAAACTTGTTACGCCCAATACGTAGATTTAGATGTTGATCTTTCTAGCATTGAGCAGGTTCTTTCTAGCGTTGAGCAGGTTCTTTCTAGCGTTGAGCAGGTTCTTTCTAGCGTTGAGCAGGTTCTTTCTAGCATCGGTTAGAGTCGATCTTCGTCGGGGTCGCCAAATGTTCTTAGCTGACAATGATAATGTAGACGAAGAAGTTGCATGTGTTCTTGCGAGCTCTAATTGTATTGAATTTAGTTATTATATAAGATTACCAGTAGAACAAATTTAAGAATACTGCTTGCTTAAAACTTCCAATTACTTTACTATTGGGCCCAGTCCAATGTTGCTTAGTATTTGGGGACGAAAAACACGTATTGCTTCTTGAACCAAGACACCTGTTGGATGATGACACGCTTATGACAAACTGTGTTACTTTTTCCTTTTTGTATGATGAAATAAATGGCAAATCGCTTGTTTAATGATGTAATTGATGTACGAGCAGTTTTCATCAACAAACCAGTAATACAATCCGCAATAGACATATTGCGGAAACAGGCTTCATATCGTAATTACGTGTGCTCAAACCTTGCAAACTACTTCATATACCGTACTCAGGCCACTTCCATTGCGTCATTCTCAAAGCTCAAGTTAATCAAATACTATCCCAGGAGCACAATTACGCAAGAAAGGCTTATCATGGCTTTAAATTTAATGTCAGTGAAGTCACAAATACTAGAAATTATCGATGTAAATGATGTTATAGATGTCTTTGCTGCACAGAATGCACGACGTGAAGCGATATGAATTGAGATCTGTCACTTGTGCATTATTTAGCTAATAAACAACGGTATATTAGTCATAAAAAGAGTCTAAATCAGTAAATGATTATTTTTTGTAAAGTTTACTGATATACTGAATCAATTTGATCTTCGGCTTATATTTTTTTGCGTACATTATGTCATCTCATGTGTCGAATGTCAAAATGCAAGGGGCCCACAAAGAGGTCGATCCCCCGAGCCCCCGAATCCCTAGCTACGCCCCTGGTAATGCTAGCATATAGGAACAAACTATTAATAAAGATGTTAGCTCTGCGGAACAAAGTATTCACAAAACTACTTAGATAAAGTAAAGAATATGGATAATAATGAGAAGAGAATGTTTGGATAGAAACGTTTTGAAGTAAACTTTGTTTCTCTTCTAAATCTACACTTAGATCCAGCAGTGCTGTACTGTTGTGAAAAATAAATCAACCATCTTGAATGTGTCTTCTTCATGCATGCTATCAACCAAGATTTACTGATTGTGATACTCTGGACACTCTTTGGATTGTCAACATACACACAAGCAGGTTAGTTTGTACATTGTTTTCTTTCGATCACACATTAACGCATACACACTAACTATTGGAAACACACAATACATGGACAATATTTGACCTTATGTTGTTCCTTTGTATTGCAGATTTTTGTCTGCGACAACCATGCTACCTTAGTTGTCACATTTCCGTAATGATTCGAATTTTGTCAAATTTCAGTATCATTTAGTGACGGGCAAAAGTTAACTAAAAATTTAGAAACTTTTAGTTTAACTAAAATATTTTAAGTTAACTGAAAACTCCCTGCCCTTATCAGCAAGGGGGTCTGACGGAGTTTCGTAAGCTCCCCCGCGGACACGGTCTATTCGCTCACAGACAGGTTGTTCACCTAATTTCGGATTTGGCCCGATCTCTAGCAATTTTTTAGTTTTTGGAAATATCCAGTGAACGATTAGTCTGTGAAAATTTGTCTTTGAATGAATTGTTAGTGAACGATTTGTCGTGAACCAACTGTCGGTGAACAAGTTGTCCGTGAACATGTTGTCTGTGAGCGAATAGTCCGTCAGCGATCTTCGTCGGGGTCGCCAAATGTTCTTTGCTGACAATGATAATGTAGACGAAGAAGTTGCATGTGTTCTTGCGATCTCTAATTGTATTGAATTTAGTTATTATACAAGATTACCAGTAGAACAAATTTAAGAATACTGCTTGCTTAAAACTTCCAATTACTTTACTATTGGGCCCAGTCCAATGTTGCTTAGTATTTGGGGACGAAAAACACGTATTGCTCTAAGCCCTAAGCAATGTCAAAGTAGAGTCTTCCGTTAGTTCTGTCTCCTAACAGTAGCGTCACTAATATGGGTGTCACCCGGTGCGGTAGGCACAGGGTGTCACCCCCCCTACCCAGTCTCCAAGCATTTCTCAATATTGTTACACAAATGTAAAATAAGTATCTATTCTATTTAACTTGTGATTATTTATAACATGATTACTACATATATTACAATGTAAGTTTATTAAAATAAGAAACAAACTTTACATTAACTGAACCTGTTTTTCTTTCTTAGACTTTTATACATTACGGAAACTGTTTAACATTATGCTTACCTTATTCTAACTTTTATTCCCATCTAAAATATTTTAGAATCTAGACCTACAAATGTTCGCTGCCCCCTTAGTCATTTATTGGTCAAGCTTTTTACAGTGTTTCTGAACTTCAGAAACTCATTTTCTTTGGTCTCAGATTGCATTTCTCCTAGTAAAAAAATCGCAGGTTAAAGAAAATAAATTAAGAAGAGTTGGACGGGCCGAATTTGAAGTATGAAAAACATTCGAGGTAAACGAACAGTGCTTCTCAAACCTTTTCCTCTTGTTTTTCCCTAAACATTTTGTTTTCTCGCACCCCTTAGTAAAAATGTTTTACATGTTTCGGATGTTCCATCAGAGTTGAAGATAATTTACTTCCTAGCCCAAACCTCCCACGGACGATAGGGGATGGGAACGGGTAGGGGTTGAACCTGGGGCCATGGAAAAGACCAAACGACACTCCAACGCGCAAACCGCACGACCAGGCTACGACCATATTCATTCAGCTCGGTACCTAAAAGGAGAAACCGATGGGAATGCTTTTAAGAATGTAGTGAGGAGTAAAGTAAACATAAAGACATAATCATGATTAAGTTTTGCGGTTTAATTTTCTATAAAAGATGTACAATATGTTAAGAATCGAAATGTACGAAGTAAATATTCATTAAAAGCTATAGTTCGTTGAGCCTTTGGTTTTGTAAATGTTGATTTGTAAATTTTTGTAGACTAGATAAAAATTTCTTGCTGGAAATAGCGTAAGAGAGGAATCAGTCCTCCCGCCCCCTACTAACGAAAAGATCTAAGGGCAGTGTCGTAAGCTTCGTAAGGTGCCTTCCTTCATTCATAATTCTTTTCCTGGCGTCTTCGCAGCGCTTTTTTCTTGTAGTATGCAGAGCCCATCCAAAAAACAAAATATATGAGGCAAGGACGTTCCGATATTGAATTATTTTCATTCAATTAGAAGGCACTGTTCATTCAAATTTAAAAAAGTAAAAGTCGCAAGTCTAATGAAGAAGGAGTCAACATTGGTCAATCTTGTTATGCTATTGATATTCGAGCTACACATAGCGCACGTATGTCTGTAATTGGCGTAACGGTCTTAAGATCATTTTCTTGTTCAGTAAGAACCTACGCTGTGGAGCTTTTATTTTCGTCACACAAAAGTCGTCAAAATAACGACATTTAACGCTTGTGAGAATTTAAGGCCTAAGAAAGACAGGCTGGGTTCATATTAGGAAGTTGATTAATTACTACAAAAAAAAAACTTTTTAATTTTACCCTTGTAAAACATTGAAAGGCTTCGCCCCCCCCCCCCCCCCAGTTTGAGAAACACTTAAGTATAAAAAGCAAGTTTTTAACGAGCTTGATCGTCATTCGAACATATTCATATTTAGCAAGAGGGCTTATAGCAGGCCTGTTTTGTTTACATACGTCAATAGTACGATTGTAGGCCAACGTCAGTTGAGAGAAATGAATCAGTTCTGCCATAAGACTTTCAAATCGCGCTGTTGAAGACGCATTGAAAAGTCTTGTTTAAAAAAATTGAATAAATCTTGTAGTTAATAGGGATTGATTTTTTAAAAAGTGTTGGCAATAATGACGTTTTTACTTGATTAATAATAAAATATAAAAGAATTGTAATGCAAATACAACCGACTTGTTGTCCTTAAACGAAAGACAACCTATGCGTCCCAATTTTCAACACTTAGCATTTTAGACACCCGTAGGCCTACCAAAAATAATCTAAAAATATATAGATAGTTTGTTTGTTTTTCTAGCTATAATCATTTATTTGCGTCAAAATTGTCAGTTTTTTTCGAAAGTACAATTCTTTTCCACTTGGGTGTCACCCCCTGATGGGTGAAACCCGGTGCGGACCGCAACCCCCTGCACCTGCCTAGTGACGCCACTGTCTCCTAATCTACCGTCGACGGCGGCGTCCGTCGCGTCACTACACAAAGTCCTGATATTCGCTAACTTCTACACGTCCTCCTATTACTACAGAAGGAAAGAGATGTTGAATAAAGAAGGGAAGAAAAGATGCTAAAATTCATAAGCTAAAAGTATGTTAAGGGTGGGAGCGTTTAAATGCGGCCATTTTATTGGAAGTGCAAAAGGAGAAAAAAAGAAGAGAAATCAACATTATATAGACTAGGAATTAAGTTGGCTTTCAATACCGGAAATAGTTCTGGCGGAGGGGTATATTCTGAGGTATCTACAGTGCATTATTTTAAAGTTTTATTTCAAAAACCTAATATGCTATTCTTACTTACTTAGATCCTCCCGTGTCGTTCGGGGCATTGGGTGCTTTCACTGGCAATGTTTGAATCCTCTTCTCACCTGCTCTGAGGACTTCCATGAAAATGGGGCGCCAAGTTGTACTAGGATGTTCCTATTTGCGTATTCTTGTAATGGCCTCCATGTCATAGCAAATCTTATTATGCGTAACTCATTTTGTCGGAGAACATGTCCCGCAAACCTCATGCGCGCGAAATTTAGGCACCCGGATATTTAGGTTCAGGCGGAGGTCGATCGATGGGAACCACAGACGGTGCCTGTTGCCCACGAAGCCAACAGTTTTCCGCGGCCGTCGCTTCCTCTTTTTCTAGTTGGCCAGTCTACGCTTGAGACGATATCGTGATGGCTGCTTGGACCTCATGAAGATAGTCGCTGATGTCAGCCAGCTGACACAGGGAGAGTTAGTGGAGGTCGGGGTTTGCCAGCCACTTAACACAAATGGAGGTTGTGGCGATCACTGTAGTTTCCAGGGCCGTTGTTTTAAGTCAGCGGATATTTTTCATGGACGTCTCGTGACACAGTTGGTAGCCACGGCATAATGGGAAAGTTCATGTGCCCTTTTTCAGTACCGGTAGTATGTTTTTCCGGTCACGTAAACCATGTCTAGAGTGACTACGTCCTAAACAGGCAGAAGTTGGTCTAAGGAGAGGGGAGGAAGGTGTTATCCACCAGTAATATTAACCAAAAGTATTCAATATTAATATATTTTTAAGATGAATTTTCTTTAAATTATTTGTATTATATTACATTGTTTTAAACTATCTTTACAGTGCGTCCATTAACATGTGAACAGATTAATTGTCAAAATAAAAATGCATGTCAAGTGAAACTCATCAATGGCACCCAAGTGTCCAATGCCACATGTAAGTGTCAAGGTCAGTGGACAGGGTACGAATGTGAATTGAGACTGCATCTGTCCCTATTGCAATTAACGCAGGACTTAGTGACATTCCATGTTGAAGCTAAACATTGGCCCTCTGCCGAGAAACGAACATGGGATGAAAACAGTCATGTCCAGTTCCTCAGCATCACGGACTTAACAGTATCAATACAAAGGGGAAACAATTCGGATCAATGTTTAGTGTTACACCAGCGTCATCTAGAAGAAACAATCCAACTGTCCGGTTTAAATAAGAATGAACATTATTTTGTGTGTATATCAAGTAGTCCATTAGAGTCCTGTACTGTGGTGGGTCAAGGTCATGAACTAAGCAACTGTGTCCATTTTGAATACAAACCAAAAGATGAGAACGAGACCAATGTTGCTTCTATAATTGTATATACGGTTATGGCTACTTTCATTTTGGCAAGTATAGTTTATATCTTCACAAATAAATGCAATTTGCTTTATTACTATTTAATTCATCCAATGTGTTGCAACTGCATGAAGAATAAAAAGCTTTCGGTGAATAAATGGATGGACAGTCCAGGAGAAGAGATATTAATGCCGCCTGACTTTTCCCTAGAACTTCTTTCCCATCAGTGGTTAGTAGATGAAGAAACTAACTCAGATTTGATTAGATCGGAAACAATGCAAAGTAATCGAACACTGGACTCAACAATCTCTTTTAGTCACTCTACCTGTCAGGATCAAATCAGTGGCGTTAGTTTAGACAAAATCTTTTCTAAAGAAACTAGTTCAGCAGAAAAGTTGAAAAAAAGACATCGCTATGAAATACAAGAAATGCAACATTCAAACCATTTCACCAAAAATCATGTTTCATCAGATCCTTTGCTGACAGTTCCTTTCAACAAAACACACCAAAATGCTTCACATCTATTCACCTCTAGGCAGGACTGTTTACTTGCTGACAATAAAGAATCAGGCCAAACTTTGCCTCCATCTGAATTGTCTCCCGCCTATTTCTCCCAAACTTTACCTCGCACTACAAAACTAGTAAAAAGGCCTTCAACTTTAACATTGCCTTTAAAAAGGCCTTCAACTTTAACATTGCCTTTAAAAAGGCCTTCAACTTTAACATTGCCTTTAAAAAGGCCTTCAACTTTAACATTGCCTTTAAAAAGGCCTTCAACTTTAACATTGTCTTTAAATACATTTCTTCAAGAAGATGGTTCAAAAAGTATATCACCTGATAGTCGTATCACAAAAATAATGTCACCTTTTAAAAGTGACAATTGTCTAGATTATTTTTATAACAATTCTAAGATGGTTCGACGTTTAAAAAGAAATCAACGTAGCAGTGAAGATGATGAATTTGAAAATCTCCAGTCTCCGTTAGCAGTGGAACGCATCAAGTCATCAAAACAGAACTCACTATCCAGTAGGTGTAGTTCATCAAGTTGTAAATCTTTGCCTAAGCTAAGTTCCTTTTCAATATTTGTTGATCATCCTTCAGAATATTGGATCCCACCTTTCTCACACTTAGACTCGACTGACGAAGAAGATGTCACATCATTAACATCTGCTGATTTGTGCTCAGATTGTAAAGTTCAAAGTCTTAGCTCTAAAGATTCTATATTGTCTTATGAAGGGGACAGTACTAACCTTGTTACACCATTTGAAGTTGAATCTGATTCTGATGATACATATCAAGATATAGAATCTATGAACTGTTCGGTAGAAACGCTTAATGCATCCTCCTTTATTAATTCAATTGTTTAGAGATTAGACAGTGTGTGGTATTTATACATTTCTGAAGTGAATTCGATTTATATTAAAGTAAACATGTGTTTTTAAGATGTGTAATGGAAGTTTAGTGTTTGTAACCAGACTACATTAATTAACCTTACATAGCTTAATGTTTTTACTCATTTAAATCCTTTAAGTATTGTTTAGAGCTTCATTTCAAATATTGTAGGTGAAAATAAAGACAAATTCATATCCGACATTTATGTACGTAACTTTTTTTCAAGGGAATTCGAAATGAATCGCTTTTCTGCCTTAGAAACGTTTAGAAATAATGCAATCCCATATTGCTGATTTTAAATAGAATCCTATACTCTTAAGCGAGCAATTCTTGTATATATATATATATATATATATATATATATATTTCTTTTATTTCGAAAACGGCTCTAACGATTTTCTTTAAAATTTCAACGTATCTAAATGTTAGTGAGAAAAAAATTCTCAGCTCATTGGCCACATCGGGAAAACTCGAGTTCGACCGTTATATCGGTTTGAAAAATGTCTCATTATGGAAAAACTTATTTTGGTTTGAAGGTTTTATGAATGACATGGAGAATTTATGAATGAAAGTTTTTCCCACGACGTCAAAGGGAAAAAAAACTTGACACCTCCTACGTCACTGGCTTACATCCGTTCACTAAAGCAACAAGTTTAATCGATGAATGAATAGACACAACATTTTGCGCACCGTAGTTGAAGGTTTATTTCCGTGTATGCGTTAATTTGTAACTGAACAGCTATCAAGAACAGAAATCAAGCACGTGGTTATCTGAAGAAGTTCAAGTGTTTACAAAAGTTTCAACAAATTGATAGAAGAATTTGATTTATGTGCATAACTCTAATTAGCTCACCAAAAAAAAAAAAAAAAAAAGACCGCCTTTGGCATGCGTTTGTCTGAGATTCTTCTCTCATACAGGATACTGCTCTGTCAAGAGTAAATGTCGGACTTAAACAATTCCCTCTATACAAAGGCCAAGGATACATATTTGAGCCCAACAGAAAATTGGCTGCCGAGGACAGACACAGACGCGAAAAGAAAATCTTAATCGACCACCGGAGGACAATGGTTATGCTTGCCCTGGATGTGGCAAAATATATCCACTGAACAAGATATCTAGCTAGCGGTCAACGAGTTTGCTATTCTGCAGCCACTTTTGATTTAACTATAAACCTCAGTAAAAAAAAACTAAGGGTAACCGTTAGGGTGTGGTAAAGAAAGGCCCAGGAGATATCTGAATGGAGGGATGTGTAAAAGCAGGCCATTTCCTTCCATAGGCTGTAGCACGAGTAGCAGTATTATATAACCTTTTTAGTATAAATTATTTAACCGAGCAAGGCTCGGCCACCTGATATTGGGCTATTAATCACATAACTATATATTTACGCAACTCTTTGATTTAAAGCCATTTCCCGTTACTTTACATTGAGACAGTGGCGTCACTAAGGGTTGCGAGGGAGCGGTCCGCACCCATTAGTGGGCTGACACCCAAGTGAAAAAAGTGAATCCTACTCCTAACATTTAAAACGCGGTCGCGGCAGAGTGAGAGATTGTAAAAAGGAGTCACCTAGCTTAAAAGGTTGAGAACCGCTGGTTTGGTCTATTCTTCTATTGCTGTGGGTGTGTAAGGAGGTGAAGTGTCGCGGCAGAGTAAGGGATTGTAAATAGGGGTCACCCAGCTTAAAAGGTTGAGAACCGCTGATGTAAGGAGAAGTGGTGTTTCAGGGTAGGGGAAGTAAGAAATAAGTATCGGGCCAAACGTATGTGAGAGTGGGAAGAGTTTCAGGCCGTGCCACTGTTGATTTAAACAAATGTTTTACCAAAAATAAACAAACTAAAAAAGCATGAGTGTCAGCAAAAATTCACTGGCCATAAAAAAGAAGAATAGTAGAGCTTGAATTTTGGCTCACATTTTTATTGCAGGGCAGGGCGGGAATGAGTTAGTGATGCATGAAATTCACGGACCAAAAGTATGTGGGAAGGGCCGTTTTAAAGCGGGCCGTTCCAAATTAAGCCTCAATTTACGTGGGACAGCATTAAGAAAACGAGAGAGAACGGGCGTTAAATGTGAGAGATGCTACAATTCACGGGCTAAGAAAGTGTCTTAGGGCTAATCTTAAACAGCGGATTGTCGTATTGGAAGCGCAAATAAAAAATGCAGATAGGTTCCGGCCAAAATCAAATTATAGCCTGGGAACAAATAAACGGGAGAACCCGCTGGGTAATATTAGTAAGGCACCACATTCAGACCTATCGATTCCAGGACCAACCACCTTTACTTTTTACAACTAATGCCAGGTACCGGTACTCGTTGAGTTGGGATGTTCTTAAAGCTCAATCTTCAGTTCGGAGTCAAGCGCCTTACCACTCATCCAGCACAGCCGATACTGCTAGTAGCTTTACCACCCAGCCAGCACAGCCAATACTGCTAGTAGCTTTACCACTCAGCCAGCACAGCCCATACTGCTAGTAGCCTTACCACACAGCCAGCACAGCCCATACTGCTAGTAGCCTTATCACTCAGCCAGCACAGCCCATACTGCTAGTAGCCTTACCACTCAGCCAGCACAGTCCATACTGCTAGTAGCCTTACCACTCAGCCAGCAAAGCCCATACTGCTAGTAGCTTTACCACTCAGCCAGCACAGCCCATACTGCTAGTAGCCATACCATTCAGCCAGCAAAGCCCATACTGCTAGTAGCTTTACCACTCAGCCAGCACAGCCCATACTGCTAGTAGCTTTACCACTCATCCAGCACAGCCCATACTGCTAGTAGCCTTACCACTCAGCCAGCACAGCCCAAACTGCTAGTAGCTTTACCACTCATCCAGCACAGCCCATACTGCTAGTAGCCTTACCACTCAGCCAGCACAGCCGATACTGCTAGTAGCTTTACCACTCATCCAGCACAGCCCATACTGCTAGTAACTTTACCACTCAGCCAGCACAGCCGATACTGCTAGTAGCTATACCACCCAGCCAGCACAGCCAATACTGCTAGTAGCTTTACCACTCAGCCAACACAGCCCATACTGCTAGTAGCCTTACCACTCAGCCAGCATAGACCATACTGCTAGTAGCCTTATCACTCAGCCAGCACAGCCCATACTGCTAGTAGCTTTACCACTCAGCCAGCACAGCCCATACTGCTAGTAGCCTTACTACTCAGCCAGCACAGCCCATACTGCTAGTAG
>JADKLZ010000166.1:21606157-21618767 GCA_021533235.1 Biomphalaria straminea
TCAACCTTGTTGACTTTATCACTAGCGCGAGATGATCTGAGCTCCTTTCATTTGGCGAGGCAGCCAGACTGTCCAAACCATTTCGTCTAGACCCTGAGCGCACGTCACGCTTGATCTCTAGCCAGGTGTTCTTATAGGCAAATAAGTGGAAAGCGCTAGTCTTGACCGGATGGCACATTGTCTATCTAGACCTATCACGTGATCTATCACATGCTTTCCCGCCAAATCCCTATTTTCGGACAAGCGCCATGTAAGTCTCAAACTCCATTTTAGTTATAACGTTGAGGGGAATTCATTGTGTTCCTTTATTCTTATTCTAGTCACTTGGACCTATGTTTATTGTTGGACTTTAATTATTTAGATTTACCTTATTTCAATTGTATTTAATCTATGCATTACGTGTACTTGTCACTGTCGTAAGTAATTAACATAATTATTTCATGTGTACATACGGTATTTATCTATTCCATTGACTTTTTCCACCATGTGTTGACATTATTATTTCTACATTGCTGTATTGATCACTGTCTCAACTTTGTATATCTATATCTATATCTAATTCTCTTCTTCCCTCAACAGTTTAAGCGAGAAGAAGAAGTAAAGGATCCATCTGCGGATACAAGATAGGAGGGGGGGGAAACACGTATGTCAAAAAATAGCAGGGCCGGATCGTTGCAATATCACTCTTTTTTTTTATTTCCACCCCCACCTAAAAAAAGGGTGCGGCGCGCGTTAATCTACTCTGTGGTCACTATCAAGGCGAATGAGCACGCTCAAGAGTTTGGACACAATGGAAAGTTCGCGCTATTATTTTTGCAACTCGGACGGATGGAGTTATCCTAGGTAATGTAAGAGGCGAAAAAAAAAAGACAATTTTATCTATATATTTTAGATGTGTATGAGTTTTCAAAAGATTTTAATATTTTACGGATATTTCCAGGACTTTTTCGTATAATTTGCAATTTCAGAAGATTTCCAGAACCTCCTTTTTAATCGACAGGAGGTTGCGGGAAATCTGTTATAAAATGGTTTAGTTTAATAATTTATACACCTATACACGCATAGGTTACAGCGATCTAAGGCTGGCCCTGCAAAATAGCGGCGTATGCTACGCCGCCGGTCGACTAGTAGATTTTTTGTTTACTTCTTCAATCTCGGCTGATCGCCTTGACGATAGACATAGACACTGCGCTTAACGCATAGACACTGCGCTTAGAAGAGACAGTCAATTTTGCTTAGACAAGAATTGCGCCCCTTGAACAAGCACTAAAACAATCTACTGCACTAAGCAGAGGGATAAGCTTCTGAGACAACGAAAAAATCCAGGGACTTAAGAGCTAAGTCATACAAACAATAAGTCATACACATATTTGTACACTCAGCAGTCAATATGATGATTTAATCATTTCATTGATCTTTACTTATGTTACTTCAGGATGTATAATCATACCTCACCTTTGTAACCCCTCCCCCTTTTTTCTTAAATAATTACATTAAACATTTTTATCTTGTTAACTAAAGAGATTCTTTTCTCTGTTGTTTGCTACCTGTGTATTCTGTTTCCCGACCTGTAACGCACGCTGGTCTATGGTGGCGTTAAAACTGAAAGATTTAAAAACTCCTTTATCCCACTATCGTTCAGAGTGTTACAAGATCAGCTGTCGTCATCTAGAAGTTCATAGAGGTCAAATTCATATAGCGCTGGTTGTGAATGTATATGTGATTCATGTGTGAATTTTTCATCACTATTGTTTGTGTACAGTTACGCTGAGGTTGTTAATTGTAGTCAAACTGAATTTCCATATGATTGAATCAATAAAATTATCTTATCTTATCTTACCTAGTTATGACCTAATGTCACCAAAACTAAATAATTGTAATAATTAATTGACTTAATTTACATTCACGTCCTAGAGTCGACTTTTCCTCACAATATTTAAAACGTTTCTTTTTTAATAGGCTGAATAATATTGTTTTTCATTGATTAATAATAATAATAATAAAAATATTGTATTTTCTACGAATAATTGGCATAAATTGGGTAATCCTTTTTGCACTAGCGGATCTAGTGGACCCACTAGTAAACCCTAACCCTATGCATAAACGTATATATATATATATTATATTAGTCGAAAAAAAAAACAGTCATGTTGAGGCCTTTCTCTTGATACCTTAGGGGTCTGGCAGAGCGCTCTTAGATTCCTTAAAAGTGCGTTTTGGGGCGAAGCCCCGACGCCAACAGCGCTTTCTTGCATTCTTCACTGCAGAAACGCATTCTCCTGACATCTACAACTCATTATTGTGTAGTGGAGTTCGGGGCGAAGCCCCGACGCCGTAAGCTTTTTCTTGCATTTTCATAGTAGAAACGCATTCTCCTGACATCTACAGCTCATTAATCATCCTATGTTAGTCACTTTGTTTTGTTACAGAACTATAATTCAAATTTCTAAACAAAAAATTTCGCAAGTGTACCAATCTGATTCTACTCTTAATATTTTTTTGGGCATTTTTAGGATTCAAGCATAAATTGTGAGCTATAGCCCCACATTAATTTAACTAGAAAAATATCAGATTGAGTAAAGGTTGGAAAATTTGACTTCGAAGAGAATATTTGGGTTCAGAACTCAATCGTTACTCTTATACTGAAAAATTTCGTATGAATTCTAAATTTTCGAAAGCAAAATCTGACTTTAAAAAATGATGATAAATTCATGTGAAATTACATACACTTTGTAGCCATATTGAACTTTTCTGTTTGAAAACATCAAGCTTTCATCTGGAAAGGGGAGGGCGGTAGATTGAAAATAATTAATCCTCGCTCCTTTTTATACTTTCTGCTAATAATATCATTTGGCATTAAGGAATATGCGTGGGGCGACTCGTATAACAGTTTAATTTATAGCATAAATAAATTATAATAATTAGCAACATATTTTTTTTTAATTTTGTAATTTCTTAATTATGATACAAAAAGAAAGAAGTATTTGTTTTGTCCGATGGATGGAAGGCGATTGCATGTATCGCCCCTCCCACCTGGTACAACCCTTTTTCATTTTATATTTACTAAAGAGATAAAATGTGATATTAGAGTCTGTATACAACATACTATACAAATGGGTTAAACACCAAGATGTACCTTATATTATATAGCTATTCAACTAATTTTGTTCACAAACATTTGAATTCTCCATAAAAATACGACCGCCCCCCACCTCTCAGAGGACTAGAGTGGGAAGGGCAGTAGAAGAAATCCCCCCCCCCCCACCTGACCCAATGGCTAAGAAACCAGAAGTGTAGCGATATAATAAAAGGAATTAGGTGGGAAGGGCAGTAGATGTATTGCCACTCCCCCCCCCATTGGCTGACAGGGGAGCGACATAATATAAAGATCAGTGATCAAAAACAAGTTTTAATTGTATAAATATTTAATTGATTCTGTTAACAAGCTTATTTCTACAAATAAATTTGACCGCCCCATCACTCAAAAGTTTATAAAAGGGGGGGGGGGATTGATCCCACCACATCGTCCAACATACTACAGGGCGGGGGGCTAAATAATCTAAAATAAAGGGTTGAAATATAAAACTTATTAACATAATTAATAATTTCGTAAACAAATTGTGTGATTTCTTTACTAAAATTCGTCCACCCCTCCCTTCGGGGGCGATCGCCTCTACCGCCCCCCTTGATCCGCCAGTGCCCTTTTGTGACCCACGGTTAACTAGTGGCCTGATATAGCACATGATGCCAGTTGCGTAACTCTTCATGATGATGATACACTAAAAAAAAGTTTCAATTTTTTTTCCCAAATAACTTGTATTAATTGTTAGAGCATTGTTACTACGCAAAAAAAAAAGTTATCAATAATTTATATCGAAATCTTTTTTTTCCTTCAGCTCCTGTTCAATGGACAAAATGACATCCTGGCACATTTGTCTCGTGGTTCTTCACTACCTCCAGATCTGAGCGCACGCTTTCGACTAGGATAATACTGGCGTCAGTGATGTCCTCTTTAGTATTTAAAAATGTCTTTAAACTTAAATGCTTTCAGTGTAAATTGAATTGACAATCCTTTTTTACACGCAAAGTCCTGAAGAGTTCGATATTTTGTAAAAGAGTGGGGCGTGGTGTCTCATTAGTGTAGCAAGTTACTTCCTAACTGAAAGGTCCCTGCTTTGAATCTCGGGAAAGACTATTGCTTTTAACTCCGAGATTTTTAGGACAGCCGTGAGTCTTAAACCTGACAGTAGCTGGGAATGTAAATGCGGTTGGTCGTTGTATTGGTCAAATGAAACTCTCGTTAACCATCGGCCACAGATGGCCTTGACATATTCTGCCCTATAGATCGCGAGGTCTAAAAGACCTTTTGTCTGAATGTAGTGACCGATTCTTTTCTGAGATTTTGTTACTTTTAGGCGAGATTTCAATACTAAACCAACATTTGCCCCAGAACAGCCAAGGGGTTTTAAGTTTAAAACCCCCTACCAGGGGGGTTTGCAGTTAAACCCCACTCTTCTATATAACAAAACAAACAACAAAAAAAATGAAAATGACAATTTCGAAATTCCAAGAGCATAGCTAAGGGGGGGGGGGGAGGTTTCATTTTAAAACCCCCTCCGAAATTTTCTATAAAACCCCTTCTTCAATGTAAGATTCACCACATTCTATGAACGTAGCCAAGAGGGGTTTTGTGTTTAAAACCCCCTCCAGCGGGGTTGGCCGCTAAAAATCACCTCTTCAATATAAAAAAAGCAAATTACACACTCAAAAATCTATGAGCTCAGACAAAGGGGTTTTAAGTTTTAAACCCCTTCAGCGGGTTTTCAAGCTAAAAATACCAATTAAATATAAAAAAAAAAAATACGCACTCGAAATGCTATGAGCGTAGCCAAAAGGTGTTTGGGTTTAAACCCATCTTCAGCGGAGTTTAAAGGAAAAAATAGGCCTACTTTTCCATATAAGCAAAGGAAATTACACACTTAAAATGCTATGAGCGTAGCCATATCTCTTCAATTTAAAAAAAATAATTTTAAAAAACTACACACGAAATGCTATGAACGTAGCCAAAAGGTGTTTGGGTTTAAACCCATCTTCAGCGGAGTTTAAAGGAAAAAATACTTCTTCCATATAAGCAAAGGAAATTACACACTTAAAATGCTATGAGAGTAGCCATATCTCTTCAATTTAAAAAAAAATAAAATAAAAAAAAATTACACACTCAAAATTATATGAGCGTCGTCAAAAGGGGTTTAGACTTTAAACTCTCCTCCAGCCGTATCTGAAGCTAAAAAATACCTCTTCAATATAAAACAAGATTACAAAGAGAGTTTGTGTGATACACTCAGAGGCGGCCCCGTCAGATCCGCCTATTCACAAGATGTTTCGGAGTTGAAAATAATTAACTTCTCATAGACGACGGAGGATGGCGAGCAGGGTATAAACCTGCCTTATCTTGATGTTTGCGCACTAGACTGTAGTTCGGATTTATCGTTGGTCCCTGGCTCAATTCCTGCATGCTCCCATCCCCTCCTTTGGAAGGTTTGAAATAGGAAGTAAACTATCTTTAACTCAGAAGAAACAATCGAAACATGTAAAACAAACAGACACATAACCCAGGAGCGTCGAGATAATCAGTTCAGCACTCTAACTGGTTACAAACTGATATATACAATATGTCACACGAGCGATTTTAAATAATCTTTCAGCATTTATCTGTAGAGATGTAGATGTACATAAACTAAACTTCTGATTTAGCACTTCAGATTTAGCACTCTTAATATACATCTTATTAATTAATATTATTTATAATTTGGATGTAATTTAGATAAAATTTAGGTAAAATTAAAAAAAAAAGCCCAGATAATCAATAGAATGAATGCAATATTAAATTTAAAAATAGAAGATTAGTTTTAGTTTATTATAACATTTCAATGTAGATCTAGACATAAACATCCGGAACAATCTATTATAGATATTTTAAACTATCGCAATATTTCTGAATGAACAGTAGAGGTTAAGTCATATTTTCAAAAGCCTTTAGTTTTTTTTTTATCTAACCGTGACGGACAGACCAACCAACAGTTAAAACGCACAAAAATATGCTTCTTTCATTCTAATGGGGGCAATAAAAAACATTTTTTTAAAATCTGATTTTAAAAAAGTTTAAGAAATTAGTTTAGAATCATGTCATGTCCGGGCTTTACGCTAGTACACGAAAGTCGAAATTCATTGCAACGTATAACATTATTAATTGTCGTAAATTAGGTTTCATTTATATTGCATACTAATTAGGTTTTTTTCTCTTTAAATAATGCTTGCATAAAATATTTTTAAAAATTAGATTTTGAGCTTTTAGAAAAAAAAAGTAGCCGTTGCATCAGAACTTTGAATGATCTATATTATCGTGATGTCAGATTTTCATTTTCTCTTCTACTTTCTGAGCACTAAACAGGACGGACGGACAGACAGACAGACAGACAGACGGACAGACAGGCCACACAAAACTAATAGCGTCTTTTCCCCTTTCGGGGGCCGCTAAAATAAAGCAAATGAAAAATTATGAGCGTTGCCAAAAGGGTTTTGAAGTTTCAAAGGGTAAAGGTGACGTCAGCTACTCGTGACAGTCATGCGCAAGGACGGAACAATAAAGAAGTATGCAGTAACAACCAACTAAATTACAAACAGCAATGTGACTCAATGGATGATCTTCTTGATCACATGACCGTTTCATCCAGCATACTTATAAACACATCAATGAGATTGAAGAGTTTTATCTTTAGCTGCCTTTGGAATGAGACACTGTTAATTTTGTAAGGTCAGTATGTAACTGTAAATCATACAAATAAAATACACTTTGACTTTACTATCTTTGTAGCATTCTAGAAACATGTGTAACGGCTAGATATATTAAAGTAAAAAGTAAACTTTTTAAAATGTTAACTATGCTAACCTATTTAACCTAGTATTGTTATAGCTCTGGTGGTGCTGCGGAAGTCATGTGTGTCGCCCCAGACTAAACTAACGTGACAAGTGGAGACGGTCAACAGCGAGGACTGATACAGTTTCAAGAAACATCTAAAGTGAGCAGTACTTGGGCCAGTCCAGTTGGATGTAGTCATGCGATCAACCATAACGGTCGATTGATGATCCATCATTTTCTAGAAAGCCAGTGGGAAAACTCTATAAAGAGCGAAGGTTTCGCAGTCAAGATAGCTTGGTTTACTGCATCACGGTTTACTGCGGTTCAGTGCTGTGGTTCTGTACGCTCATTACGACCTTTCGGTGAGTAGTAGTGTCAAGACACCTCCCGAGACGACGTCTAGATGTTGACGATCAAGTTCGACACAATGAAGTGTGAAGTCTTCAACAGCTAAACCCAGTGCGGGACGAAGCGGAGAGGCCAGTGGAGTTTCATACAGAAGTACAAGATACGGCGGTACAAGAGTTGATACGGCGGTACAAGAGTTGATACGGTGGTACAAGAGTTGATACGGCGGTACAAGAGTTGATACGGCGGTAAAAGAGTTGATACGGCGGTACAAGAGTTGATACGGCGGTACAAGAGTTGATACGGCGGTACAAGAGTTGATACGGCGGTGCAAGAGTTGATACGGTGGTACAAGAGTTGATACGGTGGTACAAGAGTTGATACGGTGGTACAAGGAGTTGCAGTGAAATGTTCGTAAAGTCAGTATTGGACGTTGTCAATTGTACACTATTGGCTGGTATTTATTGGTCATTAAATTGTGACTTTGGAGCCCCGAGTTGTTGAGTTCTTTGAGTTAAGTGGCGTGGAGCACTTTGCAAAGAACTTGGATAATTAGAATCTTTAGATATATTATAATATATTATATACTAGTCGACCGGCGGCGTAGCATACCCGCTATTTTGCAGTGCCGGCCTTAGGCCACTGCATCCTATGCGACCGCAGTGGGCCCCGCACTTTCATAGGACCCGCGCAACTTTTAGGTGAATAAATTATTAAATTAAACTATTTTATAACTTATCAGATTTCCCGCGGCCTCCTGTCGATTTACAAGGAGCTCCTGGAAATCTTCTGAAATTGCAATATATACGAAAAAGTCCTAGAAGTATACTATACAGACAACAATTGTCATTTCGGGTTGTCATTCAATATGGAAAACGCAAATCCTACGCAAGATAAAAAAAAACGGCATTATGCAATACCCGTAATTGTGGAATCTAAAGAAAGAAGCTTCTCACGCCTAAAACTAATAAAGAATTACTTGAGGTAAACAATTCTCGTAGATACATTGAAACATTCGGTAATTCTTGCTATTGAGCATGATCTATGTAAGAAACAGAATTCTTATGATTATACTGTATGAATTCGCTATACGCAAGGCTCGTGTAGTAATTAATAAAATTCAAAGACGAATATATTTTCCAAAAGAAACTCTAAATTTTCACTTATTATCCGTATCCCTACTAAAACTGAGCCCGGTTTCACAGTGGGCCACTAAATGGTTAATCCGGCCCTGCAATTTTGTGACACAGGGTAGATTACTTGTTCTCTTTCCATGACTTCTTTGTCACAATAGTTAATTCGGCCCAGGGGCGTAGCTAGGAATTTTCCATCTTTTGATGGCCGGGGGGGGGGGGGCTTGACCTTTTTGACCATCTTGCGTAATAGTTAATTTTTAATGTAAAAAAAAAAAAATCAGGGCCCCCTCAAGTGGGGGCCAGGGGGGATTTTCGAATACTCCCCCCTTGCTACGCCACTGATTCGGCCCTACTATTTAGTGACGGGGTAGATTACTTTTTCTCTTTCCATGACTTCGTGGTTACTATGGTTACGTTCGGCCCTGCTATTTAGTGACGGATAAATGCTACTTGTTACCTCCCTCTTTTTTTTTCCGCCTCTAAAATTATGAGAGGTAACTCTAGTCCGTCCAACTTGCAGAAATAAAAGAGTGATTTTTCCATTACTTGGTGCCCAAACTCTTAAGCCATTATATATATTATTATACATATTATTATATATACATTATATATAGAGATTATACATATGACATTCTATAAGCTAATATTATAAAGGGTTGAACTTACTTATCACTAACTGAACAGTCAGATCCCTTAATGTAAGAAATATTAGTTGGCACAGTCATGGCTCCAAAAATAACAGCTGTTGGCAAGGCCAATACAATTGCTAAGGCACTACATACAGCCATGATGTAGAGAGCAGACTTTGGAGAGATCTGCTTGCCCAGTGGATAACAGATTCGTTTATATCTGGCAAAACATTCAATTAATACTTTGTATTTATAAAGTATTATAAAATTATATGATATTTATTTTGACTGTTATTTATTTTTAAGCTATATAAAAAGGGCACTAAATGTATCATTTTCTAGTAAGGAAAAATGCCGAAAGTGTAGAAAGATAAGTCTGATCAAGATAATGCTACGAATAATTCTCAACAGAATCAAGAAAAAAAAGCTGAGGATATCTTGTCCCAAACGTAGGTAGAAGCACTGTTGAACAGACTTAAATGAAAAATGCCTTCAATCCCAAAAGAAACTTCTACACAACTTAAGTGAATTCTGCCATATAGCTTAGTGATCATAAGAGTTACAAAATATGAATTCATTAATGGAACATAGGGACTTCACTCAAAAATAACTTACTAACTGAAAAGCAAGTTTGATTTAATATATACATATTTTTCAAACATTTTAAAAATACGTTTTTTTATATACTTTATATACTTTAAACAAATCGAAGCTTACTGTTGTATTAATTAGTTTGAATCAGTCATGTGGTTAAATTTGTAATAGATCTAGTATAACAATGATAAATACCGGTATGTTAGATTACACATATTTTTACCCAATGTTTTTGTTTAGCTCAATTTCATGCTTCTAGCTTTCTCAATACTATCACATGTCTGAATCAGTTGGAAAATGGGTAGTGGGACAAAAAAGGAGGCACGAAGTCGTCCAATGAAAAACTTGCTGTGGCACGTAAAAGAATGGACCTGCCTCTCTCTTGATATCCTGTCATGGACAGCTGCTGAACGGAAGGATTTGGTTAGGCTAGCGGTCACGATGAAAGTCAAGGGACAGATGATGAAATGAGTTTTAATCTAGTATGTCAATGTCATTCTTAAATACTTGGACACACATGTAAAAGTTATGTAAACTGTACCTATCGATAGCAACAACTATCAAAATGCTTCCAGACACCATTGTACAAAACAAGTTGACGGTTCTGACTATCTGACATAATGGATTGGAGCCAAAAGTGTAGTTGTTAGTCATGTCTATTATCTCCCCTGAAAATAGAAATCATGCAAAGACCAGACATTTAATATCACTATATTGAGTGGCTTGCAACGTTTAGAAGATACGGCAACTTATTGTCTTCTGAAAGCAAACTTTAAAATAAATTCAATTATGCAAGCCGAAGCCGCTATTCATAAACGAATATATACAAAACAATACATATAAAAATATATAGTATGTTATATCAGATACGGTCATAATAATACATAAGGGATTTTTGTTTCTTTGCTTAAATTTTCTATTAGGTTTGTACCCAGACTGGAACTCCAATGTTGACATTCTCTTTCTCACCCTTGCAGTGTTTCTGACGGGATACAAAGAGGACCTTTGACCTTTGGTTGTGAGTGATCGCAGGCTTTCATGAAAAATTGTGTATTGTTGTTGGTAGATTGTGCTGAAAAATGTCAAAGCCTGTCTGTCTTCCGAGACATATTAATCTAGATCTAAATATGAGAATATTAATCTACATCTAAATTTGAGACAAATTAATCTAGATCTAAACACGAGAGATATTAATCTAAATCTAAATATGATGAGACATATTAATCTACATTTAAATATGAGACATATTAATCTAGATTTAAATATGATATATATTAATCTATATCTAAATATAAAACATAAGCAATGAGCTAGCACCATTATTCAAAATACTTTTTCAGCCAGGGCAGAATATCAAGGGACCGAAAGAATCTAATAATGTCCAAAAAAAAAAACATTTAAAAAAGGAGAAAATATGCCCCAGAAAACTACAGATCAGTATCAGTAACCACCATTACATGTAAAATCCTAGAGCACATATTATGTAGCAATAACATAAACCACTTAGACAAACATAATGTCCTTACTCCATACCAACGTGGCTTTAGGAATTGTAGATCATGTCGAACACAACTAATAGGACTAATCAATGATTATTCAAAAGGTTTAGATAATAAATGCTATCTTATTAGATTTTTCCAAGGCTTTTGACAAAGTTCACCACCATAGTTTGCTTAAAAATTTAAAATATTTTAATCAGTGGATTAAATATTTTCTGATAGGGAGAGAACAGAATTGTAATGGCTCTAAATCAGCATCTATAACAGTAAACTCAGGTGTTCCTCGAGGTCTTAGGTCCATTACTATTTTTAATTTACATAAATGATTTGCCAAATTGCATTAGTTCATGAACAAAAGTCAGATTATTGGCAGACGATTGCATAATGTATAGGATGAAAAAAAAAACAACAACAACACAAGATACCGAAATTTTACACGAATTACAGAAATTGGAATAAAATTTGAGCATGTCTTTCTATCCAGAAAAAAATTTATTTAAGAGTAACAAAAAAAAAAAACTAAAACAAATTAATTCCACTTATCTTATTCATGGTAAACCAGCAACACAGACTAAAAACGCAAAATACTTGGGTGTTATAATAAATGAAAAACCGTCATATAATCCTCATATTGATGAGCTAACCAGGAAAACCAGTGACTTATAAGTCATTGGTTTAAATCATGACTCGTAGGACGTAATCATCTTCTTTTTTCTTTTCTGAAGTAAAGTCTGTGTTAAATAGGATTTATGTATCAGTGTGTAGTTTAAACATTTATAAATCTAGATCTAGATCAGACATTTATTAATTACTGTTTTAAATTAGGCTATATCCAACTTATCGGCCCATGATGTTGTCGTTTATATATATATATATATATATATATATATATATATATATATATATATATATATATATATAATGTTACAACTCTACAGTGGTGGACTGAATGTGTGTATGTGTGATACCCACTGATACGGCGACGAAGGCGGGTCACGGGTCAACTGCTGGCCCTGGTGTGACCTGTACCTGTGCTCATGTGTTCTAGAGCTTGGACGGACTAGAGCAGTGTGTGTTGGACAGTTGGTGTTGCAGTCCAGTACGAAGCAGAGTGGACTGGTGTTATGAACAGGCTTTGAAAATGTAGCTGTACGCGTTATAGATGATTGTTGTGTTAGTTAGGCAGTTGTATTGTTCTTAAGCATTTGTAGTTAGTGGAGACAATTGTGTCGTATTGGCTGTGGTGTATTTGTTATTAAACCGCCACTGTGTTAATGAAGCTCTTGTTGTTAAGTTCTTGAGTTAGATGTGTTGTGTTTATGTTAAGCAGTGTTTGCAGAAGGCCTGAGAAGTGAAGTTCGTTACATTGGTGTCAGAAGTGAGGATTTCTAATGGCTTCTGTGAAACTGCTTAGTGAACTTAATCTAAAAGAACTTAGACAAGAGCTTCATTAACACAGTGGCGGTTTAATAACAAATACACCAC
>JADKLZ010000166.1:21654547-21665078 GCA_021533235.1 Biomphalaria straminea
TGGCAGTAGAAGTACTTGAGAGGTGTGTGTGGCAGTAGAAGTACTTGAGAGGTGTGTGTGGAAGTAGAAGTACCTGAAAGGTGTGTGTGGCAGTAGAAGTACCTGAAAGGTGTGTGTGGAAGTACAAGTACCTGAAAGGTGTGTGTGGCAGTAGAAGTACTTGAGAGGTGTGTGTGGCAGTAGAAGTACTTGAGAGGTGTGTGTGGAAGTACAAGTACCTGAAAGGTGTGTGTGGCAGTAGAAGTACTTGAAAGATGTGTGTGGCAGTAGAAGTACCTGGGGGGGGGTTTGTAGATAGTGTTTAGTAGACTAAAAAACAACAAAAGAGCCTTTATCTCAGCAACACAAATTTGACTAGAAGAAAAGTAGACTTGAACAAATGACTGGTACTATGCCTGTGTACGTGTCTGGTACAAAGTTTGCAAGCTGAAATTTTGCACAAATTTTTTTCTTTCACTTACAACACAAGAATAAATTATTAAAAGAAAAAAAAACAAATAAGTTAATAAACTATTGGTAATTAATTTTTTTTTGCTATCTCGAATAAGGGAAAGAAATTGTACTTGACTGATGTGGTAGTAAAAGTTTAATAAGTAACTTTTAAACTGTGTAGAAAAAAATAGGTGGCCGCTTAAAGTTTGAAAGTGATGGTATAAGTTGAATATTGCTTTTGACAAAGTTCACCACCATAGTTTGCTAAAAAAATAAAATATTTTGGCATTGATGGTCCACTGCATCAGTGGATTAAAGATTTTCTGATAGGGAGAGAACAAACTGTAATAATAGATGGTTCTAAATCAACACCAGTAACAGTAAACTCAGACGTACCCCAAGGAACAGTCTTAGGACCACTACTATTTTTAATTTACATAAACGATTTACCAAATTGCATTAGTTCGGGAACAAAAGTCAGATTATTCGCAGACGATTGCATAATATTGTAATAACTTCAAGTGAAGGAAGGCAACTCAACGAGGCAAAGATGTTTATTTACACGACATCACAGTAACACAAAACAACATCTTCATTTAGCACTGTTTCTCCATCTTTGCTCTCAACGTGGGCGGAAGGCGTTATTCTCACATGTCAACATTCTGTTCTAGTCCGTTCACTATAGGTGCGCACCTGTGCACTAGCCTGAATGATGGCGCGCAAGTCAGAGTCATTACAATATATAAAACAATAAAAACAACACAAGATACAGAAATTTTACAAAGAGAATTAGATGAATTACAAAAAATGGGAATCAAATTGGAGCATGTCTTTCCATACAGAAAAAATGTCAGTTATTAAGAGTAACAAAAAAAAAAACTAAAACAAATTAATTCCGCTTATTTTATTCATGGTAAACTAGTAATACAGACTAAAAACGCAAAATACCTAGGTGTTATAATAAATGAAAAACTGGCATGGAATCCCCATATTGATGAAACAATAAAAAAAAAAACAAAGCATTAGGGTTTATTAAAAGAAATTTCTATAAATCAAATACGAACATAAAACTAAAATGTTATTTAACCTTGGTTCGGCCTATAATAGAATATGCATCCGCTGTTTGGGACCCCTCAACTCAAGAAAACATTAAGAAACTAGAACAGACACAAAATAGAGCAGTGAGGTTCATAACAAATCAATATTCACATTTGACTAGAGTAACACCTTTGGTAAAATCACTAAATTTAGAAAGCCTTCAGGACAGAAGACTCGAAAGTAAAGTAGCAATTATACATTAAAAAATCTATATATATATTCCTCTAAGTCTGAGGTCAAACAACAACATGCAAGCAAGCAACAACAAGCAAGCAAATAGGGAAGATCCCATGGCGTACGCACCACGGTGTGAATGGACCCAATCCGCACTATTTCATTCACAAAATAGCATAGACATAAATAAATATAGACCGGAAAAAGGAAGTAACTTCCTGAAACTTGAAAACACATGTATATATATCTACTATTGAATTATGATTTCTAAATTATGAAAAAACAAAAAAAAATTGCATGATCCTCAGTCTTAGAGATTAAACACAATTTAAAGACATAGATTCTAGACATAAAATGAAGTACAATGCACAAATATTTGTTTCATAAAACTCTCTCTTATGAATTTGTGTAGTGAATGGAAGGGAGGTTAAAAAAGTGGAAGCCGGAAGAGATTATAGGCCTATTGTGTCGTAAGACTCTTGAAACTAATCTAGATCGACATTTAATAATTTCCGGAGATTTCCAGGACTTTTTCGTAGGCCTATATTTAATAACATTTCATGAGATTTCCAGGGGCTTCTGGTAAATCAAGTCCAAGAGGCCACGGGAAATCTGTTATATGCTATAAAATGGTTTAATTTAATAATTTATACACCTAAAAATTAGCACGGGTCCATAGACATAAATAAATATAGACTGGAAAAAGGAATAGGTCCAATGAAAGTGCGGGACCCACTGCGGTCGCATATTTTGCAGTGCTTAAGGCCTGCCCTGGAAAATAGCGGCGTATGCTATGCCGCCGGTCGTCAAGAGGCCGCGGGAAATCTGTTATATGTTATAAAATGGTTCAATTTAATAATTTATACACCTAAAATGTAGCACGGGTCCAAAGAAAGTGCGGGACCCACTGTGGTCGCATATGTTGCAGTGCCTAAGGCCTGCCCTGGAAAATAGCGGCGTATGCTATGCCGCAGGTCGTCAAGAGGCCGCGGGAAATCTGTTATGTTATAAAATGGTTCAATTTAATAATTTATACACCTAAAATGTAGCACGGGTCCAAAGAAAGTGCGGGACCCACTGTGGTCGGATATGTTGCAGTGCCTAAGGCCTGCCCTGGAAAATAGCGGCGTATGCTATGCCGCAGGTCGACTAGTTAACCATAATCTTCAAATTCAAAAACAAAATTTAATAAAATACTGAGAAAGACACAAAGAAAAAGGCGCATTCCTCGTCCCATATGCTAGGACAAATTTGTACAAAAGCTCCTTCTACCCTAGCGCTATTAGAGCATGGAATGGATTGCCTGAGCTAGCCAGGAAAACCAGTGACTTGGCAGAATTCAAGTCATTGGTTAATATGCATGACTGAATGCATGACGCGAAAAACGTAGGCCTAATCATCTTCTTTTTTGAAGTAACGTCTGTTTTGTATAAGATAAGAAGATAAGATAATATTTATAGGCCATCGCTTAAAAGTAAGTTTGAAACAAATAATAGGGCCTAGATAACTATACAATCTTCTATTTTCATAAGTACATAAATAGCAGAGTGGTTAGTCTATCGGCTTGTGCCATGAGTTTGAAGTCATCCCCCCCCAACCCTTTTAAAAAACATTTAAATATTTAAAAATGCTTTTAAAAAGCGATTCTTGTGAAATTCACATAGATATCCCTTTTCTGGCCTGGTGAAAAATAACTGCTTGGTGTTCCGGCCAATTTTTTTTTAATTGGGTGGGAGCAAGGTGTCAGAGAACAAAGAGACTAGAGCACACAAGTCAAAGGCATGAGATTGAGGGGCTTCATAAAGCTGGTCGTTCCAATTGTGACAGCTTCACCTGCTCAAAGGAAGGTTAGGAAATCGCTAAAATGAAGGCAATTTGATTGGAAGGGGAAAAAAGGAGAGCAGAGCACGGGATTAGTGGGCGTAGCCGGAGGGTTAAGTTAGTTTTCTTTATTTAATAAGTATATTTTGTTTCAAAACAATTTTTCAAAAAGAGTCAGGGTCTATCAATTATCATTAGAAGTAAAGTTTCCATTTGTAGGTTAGTTAGAAAAAAATGATCTACAGCCAATGAGTAGCCAACCAAAAGATAGCCAGGGCCTGGGTGGGGGCCCCTACTATCATCAAGCTTCATTAGAAATGAAGTTAAGTATATATATTGTTACATCTCCAGTGGCGAACTGAAATGTGTATATGTGTGAGACCCACTGATACAGGCTTAGGCGACGAAGATCTAAAAGAACTTAGACAAGAGCTTCGAGAAAGAGGTCTTCAGTTTAATGGGAACAAAGAAACGCTAACAACACGTCTCAGAGAAGCCCTGCTGGAAGAAGATGAAGAACCGGATTCGTATCAATTTGAAATCAAACCAGATGTCAGAAAGCTCGTGTGTGCCGTGAGTGAACAAATGAGCTCGTTGCAGGTACAGTTATGTGCGACGCTGAAAAATGTCAACGAAACGTTTGGTACCATGATTAAACAGATAGATACCAGTACCTCGCAGTTCACCAATGACAAAACGTTTGGTATCATGCACAACTCGACAGACGAGTCGATTGGCTCAAACAACAAGAAGCCTGACGTTTGCTGTGACAACGATGAGCACAGATCTGATATGAGAACCTCAACTAGCCAGACAGATCAAGACAACGTTGGGTCTGAGTCCAAGCCTGTTGCTGTGGACCTTAAAGACTTCTGTCTATCTGTCTGTGTCAACGAGAGGAACTCTAAGCATGATTACTGTACTCATGCCTTTGACAAGAACTGTACGTACGTAGCATCACAAGAAGACTGTGAATGCCAAGAAACACACCAACAAGGTCTGGACTTAACAGAAGCTTGTCCAGCTGTCAGGGTCAGCGCGAGAAGCCCTGGTGATAATCAAGGAAGCTTAATAGAATCTGATGCTAAAGTTGATGGACCTTTGCACGTTGAATGTTACCAACCTGCCCCACAGTCGAGTCATTCAGACTCGGATGAAAGTACTGACGTGTTTGACAACTTGCCTTCACGTGGACATGCAGCTCATTCGCAAAGCATCCATCGAAGAAGAATCCTGAAGCAGCTTGTTAGATCATCAGTCTTGATGACTACAGCTAACAAATGCACTAGTTTCCTATGTGCTAAGTTGCTGCCATCAGCATTGGTCGACAAGAAAGCAAGCCAACGACAACGATATCAACATACACGTTCTCTCAACCAAAGGAAGACCAACTGGTGCAGGAGAAAGAGACATTCACTGGGTGGAACGCAGATGGCTTCATCGAGATGGCAGTATAAGCCCACTGCCCGTCCCACAGATAGACGCCCCCCTTCAACGATGTACCTCCACAGCCCATGTTGTGAGTTTGATTTTGTCCGGGACGGACAAATCTAAGAAGGGGGCAATGTTACATCTCCAGTGGCGAACTGAAATGTGTATATGTGTGAGACCCATTGATACAGGCTTAGGCGACGAAGGCGGGTCACAGGTCAACGGCTGGCCCTGGTGTGACCTGTACCTGTGTTCATGTGTTCTAGAGCTTGGACGGACTAGAACAGTGTGTGTTGGACAGTTAGAGGAGAGTCCTGCTGATAGCAAGTGTGCAGTTAGAACTGTGGTGTTATGAACAGGCTTTGAAAATGTAGCATATACGTGATAGAGAGACTGTTGTTTTAGTTAAGTTCCATTGTGTTTAAGCATTTGTAGTTAGTGGCGCCAATTGTGTCGTATTGGCTGTGTTGATGTGTTTGTAATTAAACCGCCACTGTGTTATTGAAGCTTTTGTCGTTAAGTTCTTGAGTTAGATGTGTTGTGTTGTTGTTAAGCAGTGTTTGCAGAAGGCCTGAGAAGTGAAGTTCGTTACAATATATATATATCATATATCAGGGCGTAGCTAGAATTTTTCCATCGTTTGGGGGCCCGTGGCATTGATCTCTTTGGGGCTTCTGCATTTTGCGTAATACTTAATTTTAATGTAAAAAAACAAACACTCATTTTCAAATTCTCTCCCCCTCCTCCCCCCAACCCTTAGCTACGCCACTGATATACATATATATATGGTGTGTGAAGTTAAATGTAGTTAAGTGTGTGTATATATATATATATATATATATGTGTGTGTGAAATAATGGATAATGAGAATAACAATGGACCTACCTAAGAAGATTTATCAAACGACATATATTGTCTCTAAATCAACAGATGAAAATGTTTCCAATGTTTTATTGAGAGCAAGAAGTCTTTCATGTAAAATACAAACCTCTACTTACACAGAGACTGATGTGTATATGGAGTTGATCCACGTGTATTGACACTAGTCACAAGCGTTTCTTAAGTCACAGAAGTTTCGCTGTTCCATTGATTAAACTGGCGACATATGGTACTGTATAGTAAACCTCAATTTTTGTTGCACTTTTTCCTCCTATATTCTTTTTCACTTTTAAATGTTAAAAACTTTGGTCTTTTTGTATGAGTAATGTGACAAGAGACCAGAGATAAAGTGAGAGAGGGGGAGTCAACACAATAACAAATTGTGTAGTGTGGACTTTGGAGGAAATAATACGTATACACATGGAGAGAGATACCGATATCCTACATTTAGAGGTTTGCAGTAGCATAGGCTCAGATTAGTTTCTACCATGAACATGGGGCAAGGGGTTAAATGAAAGAATACATGGGATTGCTTTAAGAGTTCACGTCGAGCGACTCAGCAACAAACAAGTCAAGGGTTTTGTATGGGCCATTCTGGTAGCGTAGTTTCGGCAATTCATTTTTTAAAATTTCTACTAAAGATACTAAAACGTGAATTATATATATATATATCAGACTTTTTGCCCGCTACTACTATTTAATCTTCAACTCATAGATTTCAATTTATTGTTTTGCGAGGCCACGTTTTTAAAGTTGTCTTCTAATTTAAGGCATTGTCCTAATCTGGTCGTGCAGTTGTCTTATATCTGACTAGATATAGCCTGTAGGCCTATAACTTTCACTATAATAGACACACACGCACATCAGCGCGCGCGCGTTTATGCAAATATTTCGGATTTTTTTTTTTTTGAAGGAAATATCCGTGTTTGTTTCATTTTGTTCAATCGCGAGTTGACAACTTCAGTTAATGACAACTTCAGTTAATGACAACTTCAGTTAATGCAACTGTTTTTCATTTTCTCCTAACAACTCATTGGAACTTTTTGTTCCTCCCCCAATCCCCCCCCCCAGACACTTACTTAGGCTTAGGTCCTCCTGAGCCGTTCGGCGCATTTGGCTGCAAGCTGTCTCCATATACATCTGTAAATCATTTTCTTTATGTGTCAAGTTTGCCGTTTCTGTTACAATTGTGGTTTAACAGGGTTAGGGTCGCTAGCCCCACGCCAAAACCTGCTCCTTTTTCATTCGGGCTTGGGACCGTAAATGGCGGAGCTCCCCCTACACACACTCACCGAAAAAAAAATCTATTTCACTTACATCTATAAGTCTAGGCCAACTTTTTCTGTTACCGTATGTAGGCTACAATTTTAGTGTGGTGATACAGAATCAGACAAAACTATATTTGGGCGTTGTAATCTAGACGAGAATACTGGACCTAGACGTGATATAAAACATTCTTGTTTGGTAGGCCTTCTATGGGAAATACTTTACATATACATAGATGATAAAAAAATCGAGAACACATACATTTAGCCTGCTATTACTTAAGCCTAGAACAAAAATACTTTTTTATGTATTTTTTTCACGATCAGATTCTCAGTGGTTAAATTTACCAATTTTTAGCGGCCCCCGAAAGGGGAAAAGACGCTATTAGTTTTGTGTGGCCTGTCTGTCCGTCTGTCTGTCCGTCCGTCCCGTTTAGTGCTCAGAAAGTAGAAGAGAAAATGAAAATCTGACATCACGATAATATAGATCATTCAAAGTTCTGATGCAACGGCTACTTTTTTTTTTTTCTAAAAGCTCAAAATCTAATTTTTAAAAATATTTTATGCAAGCAGTATTTAAAGAGAAAAAACCTAATTAGTATGCAATATAAATGAAACCTAATTTAAGACAATTAATAATGTTATAGGTTGCACTGGATTTCACATTTTTCTTGTTCTAACATAAGAGTATTTACTATCTACGTAATCAACTCATAAAAGAGGTGTGGCAGTTGCCTTGAACATCGGCTTTACAAGGCTAACGTTGAGAGATCAAAGCACGGAAGATGTTTATTTTGACCGTTGGGGCACTAAATAAGATCTGTTGTTTATCTTTGATATAATTTTTTTTAATGAACTTTTAGCAGCGACTTTCGTGTACTAGCGTAAAGCCCGGCCATGACGTGATTCTAAACTAATTTCTTAAACTTTTTAAAAAATCAGATTTAAAAAAAAAATGTTTTTTATTGCCCCCATTAGAATGAAAGAAGCATATTTTTGTGCGTTTTAACTGTTGGTTGATCTGACCGTCACGGTTAGATAAAAAAAACTAAAGGCTTTTGAAAATATGATTTAACCTTTACTGTTCATTCATAAATATTGCGATAGTTTTAAATATCTATAATAGATTGTTCCGGATGTTTATGTCTAGATCTACATTGAAATGTTATAATAAACTAAAACTAATCTTCTATTTTTAAATTTAATATTGCATTCATTCTATTGATTATCTGGGCTTTTATTTTAATTTTACCTAAATTTTATCTAAATTACATCCAGATTATTAATAATAATAATTGATAAGATATATATTAAGAGTGTTAAATCAGAAGTTTAGTTTATGTACATCACTACAGATCAATGCTGAAAGATTATTTAAAATCGCTCGTGTGACATATTGTATATATCTATTAGTTTGAAACCAGTTAGCATGCTGAACTGATTATCTCGACGCTCCCGAGTTATGTGTCTGTTTGTTTTACATGTTTCGATTGTTTCTTCAGAGTTAAAGATGTTTTACTTCCTATTTCAAACCTCCCACAGGAGGGGATGGGAGCATACAGTAATTGACCAACGATAAATCTGAACCACAGTCTAGTGCGCAAACATCAAGATAAGGCAGGTTTATCCCTGCTCGCCATCTCCGTCGTCCAGCGAGAAGTTAATTATTTTCAACTTTAAAGTAACATCCGAAAAATCTTGCGAATAGGCGGATCTGACAGGGATCCGACTCTGACGGGGGCCGCCTCTGAGTTTGTGTATCACACAAACTCTCTTTGTAATCTTGTTTTTTTTTGTTTATTCGCTATTTTGACCCAATATGTTTTTACTGTCGACATTTACTTGTCTCAGTACACAATAATAAAAATAATTTAAGAAAAACTGAGTTGGAAAAACAACGAAAGTATGGGAACCTAGGCCTGGAGAACAATAACAATATACCCCATTGTCATATCAACCGAGGGGATAAAAACAAATTACCTCACAGATACCTTTAAGGCTCTTGGCATTCCTAGGAACATTCTCGTTGACTGTCAGAGGGCGGTACTGCTGCAGACCTGCCACATCACCAGAAAATTCCTCAGTGGAAACTGATAAAGGGGATACGATGAATTTTGTCTACTTTTAACGAAACTCGACCCTGGCTGCGCTAGAGAATGAACGCTCGTTCTTTTCTAACACAATAATAATAATAATCTTTATTGTCCGTAAGGAAATTTGTCTCACAATTTGTGCATTATACAAAACAAATGATATTGACTTGCGCTATAAGCACTTATTTAGGCCTACACTTTTGATGCATAACTTTTCTTCGTTCCAGTTTTGTATTATTTATGTTTATTTCAACATTGGGGAATGACAACAAAAAATATGCGAAGTCATTGTAATGCTGGTTGTTCCACTGAATATACAAAGGATAAAAATTGTGTGTGTGTGTGTGTTTTTTTTTTTTGGGGGGGGGGGTCTTTTTTATTTAAAAGTAGTTTGTGTATCTGTAGTGTGAGTTTGTGTGTGTGTGTGGCGTTATAAAGCAGGCTGACGAGAAGGTTATATCTAATGGACTTGTAAGAAATGTTTGTGCATATTTTAAATTAGAGTATCTCAACCGTAGTGTAGCACGGATATCTGCTAGTATAAAACCTGTTCCTAGGAGATGAAGACTGGCATAATGTAGATATTAGATTGTCTCTATTTTATTATTTCCCTTCAGTACGAGCTGAGTCCGTTTGTTTACTGATTTTACATTTTCTTGAACCTGGGACCATAGTCCAGAGTGCATACCACGCGACTAGGTAGCCAGGAACTCTGGTACGAGGAAACAAGAAATTGAATACTTTTATTCGTTTTGAGAAATTCGTTAACGAGCTATTGGTCTCCTTTTACCACAGGTTGCTACGTTACAGGTCAGTGTTCAGGGCTACTATGAGGCCTACTGTAAAAAATAAGTTGCGGTGACTTGGGTTATGGTCAGTGACTATGTTTATAAATTAAGTCAGCACGGAATCTTCGACACACTGTGTAGGCCTACATGATAATACGGGGTCTTTTTAAACAACACAAGAATCGATGAAAGAAAAAATAACCAATTAGTTCATTAACTATTGGTACCGGTAATGAATTATTTAGTTTAGTATCTCAAACGAGGGAAAGAAATGGACTTGACTCAAGCGGTGGTAGTCTATAAGCTGAATGAGTCCCACTTATAGATGACTATATAATTTTCTATATAAGCACCTAAATAGTAGAGCGGTTGGAGAATCGGCTTGAGCAATGATTTCATACCGTGCCCCCCCCCCTTTTAAAAAGCGATTTCGATCAACTTCACCCAGTGTCTCCCCCATCCCCAATCCATTTTCCCAACTGACCCAGGTAAGTATTAAGTATTAAGTAGCGGGTAAATACTAGGACAATAAGTAGCGGGTAAATACTAG
>JADKLZ010000166.1:21665088-21679807 GCA_021533235.1 Biomphalaria straminea
ATAAGTAGCGGGTAAAAACTAGGACAATAAGTAGCGGGTAAATACTATGACAATAAGTAGCGGGTAAAAACTATGATATTAAGTAGCTGGTAAAAACTATGATATTAAGTAGCTGGTAATAACTATGATATTAAGTAGCTGGTATAAACTATATATTAAGTAGCTGGTAAAAGCTATAATATTGCGTAGTGGTTAATAACTATATTTTAAGTAGCGGTTAAAAACTAAGATATTAAGTGGCTGTTGAAAACTATGATATTGCTATAACCCTATTGGCGGCGCAAAAGGGTTAACAGTGTGATCAGCTGTACCGGATTATTTTTAGAGCTCTTGTTGTCAGATTCTTTGATGTGTTGTGTTGTGTGTTTAGCAGTGTTTACGGAAGGCCTGAGATAGGAATCTGAGATTCGTAACAATATTAAGTAGCTGTTAAAAACTTACGTAGCGGATAAAAACTATAATTTTAAGTAGCGGTTAAAAACTATTATATAAAGTAGCTGGTAAAAACTATAATATTAAGTAGCTGGCTTCTTATTCGTGAAATATACAGGTAGGGCCTACATTATGCATGATATTTACTTTATTTAATTTAACGTAGCAACCATGGAGCGAAAAGGTTAGTTTTGCCGGGCCTATGAAAATGAAACGGGCCCGTGATATTAAATGTTATGATTTTAAGAATTATATTGTTACGAATATCACTATCCAGGCTCTCTGCAAACTGCGCCATACACCACCAACATTAAGAACTTGACAACTCCGGGCTCCAATGTAACATATTAATTTAATGTCAATAAAAAACAATCAATATTGTACAATTGGCAGCACCTAACATTAGACTGTACAAATATCTCTCCATTAATAGCCGTACCGCCGTATCAACTCTTGCACTGGTCTCTCCGCCTCGTCTCGGACTTGTACTGAGCCGTTGTAACAAACCGTAGCTCGGGAAGTAGTGACTGCAGGTCTCTGATACCTTCACTCTATATATAGGGTCACTACTGGCCTTCTAGAGCCGGAGAGAACGTCGCTCGACCATTCTGGGTGGTCATATGACTACAATTCTCGTGACGCTCCTGAGTTCTGTTCATGACGCCAATCTTTCCCGAACTGTCACGTTGAGACTCGTCTCGGCTGACCGTAACTCGTCATGCTTGACCGCTCGTCCTGGGGCTATGTATGTGGGCTGACTACACACATATACCACTACCCTATCTGTGGCACCCCCAGGTTTATAACACTATGTTAAGGCCCCCATGTGATTCACGTGTGCCTACTAAGGAAGTGTTTCTGTGCTTATTTCTGTTGTGTGTTCTTCTCAATGGTTTCACATTGCCTGTAAACAACAAAGTGAAAGCCAGACATTTTTTTACTTTAGGCCAATGCCTGCTGAGCAGACGACATGGTTCCCAAATGGAAAACATGTCCTCTTTCCGGACGTCTGCTACCCTATGTATGTCAGTGTGCAAAATGCCCATGTACCAGGATTTCTATTTATTTGTTCAACTCTTGACTCTACAAAGAGACATTGGGGTCGAGTCCAGTCACTCTGATGAAGTTGTAATCAAAATAAAAAGACGTGTTCAAAACAAAAAGAGTCATCAAAATTTATTTTAAAATGATTTGATTTTCCAAAAAATCATACCTGTCAATTAGGTTTTTTTCTTTTTTTTTCTAGACAGCTTTTTGATGTTGAGCTGTAAGCTCTTTTGCAGACTGTCCCAATGAAAAATAGTGTGCTGTTCACAAAGATGTACATAAACTGTCACATTTCTAGAAAAAGTTGTTTTCAAAATAGCTGTCCTAAGTCCACCCACCACTAAAGATATTGTAAACTGATAGGAGGAATTATAAAAAGATATGTTATGGCCAGTACATAGCAAGAGTATCAGGAAAAAAAATGCAAACATATTGTTTCGCCCTAATATAAGAAATGCTTTGAAAATAGAATTGAAATGGATCAATATGAAGGTCTTAGATTGAAATATAAGAGAACACACTCCAGCTTTATTTCTGTCACTTATACATGTTTTTACAAATAACATGAGATTAACAAACTGATATAATATGACACATTACATTGAATATATATATATATGAATATATATATATATATATATAATGTATATAATATATATAATATATAATGTATATTCATATACATTGACAATTTCAATTAATATCCAACACAATTCACGATATAAAAAAAACTGTACCGGTATGTTACAAGAAATCACAAGAACATTCTGAAAGCTATAAATTGTGAACCAATTATTTATTTTGTTTACAAATAGTTCATGGATTTAACTTTTTTTTTTAAAGAAAAGGAGAAAAAGAAAACTTAGCCCACTCCCCCACAATGAACAGAAGATGTGACCAAACACTGGACTTCAAACTTGAATGTGTTGTAGGAGCCTCAGAAACCCATCAGATTAAAGGCATACAAACTTTTATGTAAACATACTGCTTACAAAAAACTAATAGGCTCCTTAGTGACAAAACAAAAAGGATTTATTTTTTCTCTCTCTGCTTCTGTTTATATTTTTTCATTGTTCTCCTATCAATGGCCATCTCATCATCACTGGGTCTTTCCCCTTTCTTCATACGTTCTAGGAATCTACGTTGATGTTGTAAGATGGGAAATAATTCTGCAAAGAAACAACAAAAAAACATTGTTATACAGTGTATATATCCTAACTAATTATTTATTACCAATAAATCCCATCTAACAAGTGCATACAATAGCTAAAGGGAGAGAAAGAGGATTGATAGGAGTTAGATTTCATCTGAGTTCAATATTTAGATTTTCTTGCTTCTACCCAGCAGCATATCACTAGAGATTAATATTATTTATTTCAAAAAACATACGCCTTTGTTTTCCTTTTATATATTAGACTAGACAGATATTACCCGCTGTCCGCGGGTCTTAATTTGCGTAATGCTGATGTAGTCAGTGATATTGTGCATTAGAAACAAAGAAAATAATAATGTTTAAAGTAAAGCGAATGAGAGAATTCACGTTAAAAAAGAAATCATTAATGGAGCTATAAATAGAAACTTGACCTTATTTTACGCGATAATAGGATAATAGTTGCAATCATGTAAAAATGCTTTAGAAAACAAATTTCAATGTTAATTTGATTAAAATATGAAATGAATGGACTATAATTAGTATGTTCAAGTGTTAAAGCTTTAAACTATCTTTGCGAAGAGAAGTTCTATCATCTTTAGTTCTAGGTCTAAGTTAGTACCCAAGGAACATTTCTGTCAAGTTTTGTCAAGATCGGTGAAATGGTTTTGATTTCTATATGGGGACATACATACATACATACATACGCCTTTGTTTTCCTTTTATATATATATATATATATATATATATATATATATATATATATAGTTTATCCATCATGGTTCGATGATAACCACTTTCTCATTTTCATCCTCCAGGGGGCAGAGTTATGTGGGTGGTGCAAGTATATAATGATTATGACATATGACATAACTCAAAACTTTCTGAACAACTAACACTCTGTGAGGTAAACTGAAGAAAAAGTCATTCTAATCACTATAACAAAAGATGATGAAGTGATATTAAACTAATTAAACTTGAATTATTAAAGAGTTATTTTTAAAAATGCTATGTTTATAAATGTAAAATGACTGAAAAATCATATGTTCTCGGGAGCCTACATGACAACTGACCATTAAAACATGTTCTTTGCAAGGGATGAAAAGAAAAACTTGATCATTGAGCTCATAAAGCCAGCTAAAATCGTTTTCTCTTTAAAAGAAATCTTTTGACAGAGTAGGGTATAGGGAACTCTGGGCACAATGGAAATGTACCACATAAAAAAACATAATAAATAAAAGTAATCCAGAGCCTCTACAAGGAGATCACTAGTGTGGTGTATTTTAACAATAACATTGGGGTCTAGATTAAAACCACTGTTGGAGTAAGACAAGGCTGCCTACTCTCACCAACACTAATCAATTGAAAGGATAATGGAAGATGCTCTCGAGGGCTTGAATGCACTGTTCTGCAGCATATGGTATGCAATTAAATGTTGAAAAAAAACTAATATTATGACCAATGCATTAAATGTAATGCATTAGAAGACCACATCACAAAGTGATTAGAGACAAGGTTACTACAGCGTTTGAACCCCCCCGGCAACCAGGTAAATATTGTAAAAAATGCTAATTAAAACTCTATGGCCCTATTAGAAGATCTTCAGGGTTTGCAAAGACCTTTCTTCAGGGAACACTACCAGGAAAAAGATGAAGAGGCAATAATAGAAAGACAACAATAAAAAAATGGACAGTCCTGCCATCAAATGAGGTTCTATCCAAGGCAAAAGAAAGAGAAGAATGGAGAAAGGTCAACTAATCATCTTTTGTTCCCCAATGGTCCAACAAACAGATTGGTGAGGGTGTGCATGCCTATGTAGGATGCTAAGAGATAAGCTTAATGAATTATTTTGTTGTTCCAAAGCTTATATAAACTCAATCTGTCTGTCTGGTCAAAAGTTTGTAAACTTTCCTTTCTCCCACACCTTATCTCGGATCAAGCTGATATTTTACATAACTATTTCTTTGACCTGACAACACAAGAAACAATATTACAAAAATAACCAATTAGATATCTAACTATTGGTCATTAATTAATATGTTTTGTATCTTGAATAAGGAAAGGAAATTGTACTTCACTGATGTGGTGGTATAAGTTCAATTAGTCTGACACTTAATGAACACAAAAATGAAACAATAGATAACTCTACAATCTTCCATGTTCATATGCTCTTTGCTAGCAGAGTGGTTACCATGTTGGCCTGACAACCCTAACAAGGCTTTAGCTCAGGAGTTCAAATTCAGGTCATTCACTATTTTTAAATACATTTGAAAAATCACCCAGATACCCCATACTTTCTCCCCCACTCCAACTGGTCAAGATAAGTGATAGGATCATAGCGTAGTGAGAAAGCTAAAAGCATGAAATTGCGCATAACAAAAACAATAGGTAAAATATTTCTAATCAAACAGATTTATTATTGTTAGTCTAGATATATTATGAATTTAATTACATGAATGATTCAAACTAATTGATACACTTAATATAAGCATTTTTTTTAAGTATTTTCTTTGTTTTGCTATTCCAATGAAACCAGCTAGTCTTCTTTTTTATTACTGCAGCTCTGAACAAAATGACACACACCAAGACCAAAGACTATCATAGAATACATTATTGATAAGTCTGAAAATTCCATTTCCATTTCTCTCAGGTAAAGGTCAAATTAAAATAAAAGCAAATTAAATTGGATATCTTCAGATTCTGGAACATAATAAAAACAACTAACAGCCTTCAGCTCCAAAAACTCCAAAGCTGCCATTATTTTCACAGCACTTAATAAATCCAATCCTCCAATACAACTTGATTTCTCTATTACACAGTGTTATCAGTCCATGAGATAAAAAGTTTTGGGGGATTAGTTTTGGCTTGTTGTCTTCCATGCATTTAGTATACATATATGTTACTTAGCAATAATTCATGGCCAATGAAGGGATGGATCACATGAGCACCGCTTGGCATGGTATGTGGTTATCAAAGCTTGAAAACTACTGGATTCTACTTAAATGTGTCAAGTGTGGTTATATGAAAAAGTATTCATAGCATGGTAATAGCCAAGTAAATAATTCCATCAGAAAATAATTATGAGACTTAATATACAGACATGTAAAGATAATAATAATCAAAACCTGATACCATGGATCTATCTATAGATCTAAGTCTCTTAAATTTGCGGACTTTTCACGGCTGTGCGCGAATTATCGTCACTAGATTCTAGTAATTTAGCATAAATAAGATAAATGTAGAATATTGTAGAATCTATCGTATTTCTAGAGTAATCTAGACGTTAGATGTATTGAGATCATTAAATTGACTAAAATTCACGGAGTTCTCAGGTTAACGGCAAATTATATTCACTAGATCTAAATTAGATCTAACTCTAGATACCGGTATGCTACTATTGTCTACTAGCACTTTCCAGGCGAAATCACTCTTACTGTTACAAGAAGATTTTAGGTGAGGGAGGGCCTGGAGGGGTGTAGCCTACACATTCGGTCTGGTTTCTTTTTTTTTTTATTAGAATATGTTAAGCCGGCAGATCAAATCAAACTTATTAGAATTAGATCTACTTACTAACTTAAGCGTCGCATGCCGGCACCTTACGGATTTGTTTCTAACTTTTGTTTACGTTTTAAATATAAATTGAAAGTACGTAAATAAGCACATGCGCCGTAACTTAAGGAATTTAACTTACAGTCTTTCTTTGAATTCGACTTATTCATTTGTAAGTTTGAAAGACCAAAACGTTATCGCAAGTTAAAAAAAAAAGTCCGATACCGAGCCGGCAATCGGTCGGACTGGCGTTTGCCGGCAAGCTTTTTTTTTTACTTTGATTTTGCCGGCATGCCGGCTATAGCCGTCGATCTTGCATCCATGCCTGATACACATGTTTGAAAAAATTAAACTGTGCAAAAAATAAAATACTATGTTCAACTACAACCCACCTGCACGCTTCTTTAAAGCCTGAGTGGCTGCAGCCATTTCTGCCTGCTGAATGCTGTGACCAGTCCCTCGAGCAAGGCGTTTGCCTCGAAAGTAAACAGCAACCACATATTTGCGGGTGTTAGTGGGACCAATAGATTCAATTACTCTGTTTAAACATGAGAAATGAAACAGTAACTTTATTAGTAAACTTAATGCTACACAAACTAATACAATTTAAACAATAGTTTCTCAACTCACTTATAGACTGGAATATCAGGTTCACCTCCACCAACTTCTCTAAGGGTCAAACAACACTGCTGAAGTTGAGACTTTGGGTCATTCCAATCTTGATTCATAATGAAATCCTGTTAAACATACATACATGAAGTAGTAAATTTGATCAAGTTACATGTGAAAAGAATTGATTTTATTCAAAGTAATCAGCATTAAGAATAACTGTAACAAAAAAAATATTTTTTAAAAAGACAATTAGTTCTTTATGAAGCCGATGACATTTTGTAAGACCGATTACTTTGCTCTTATTAACTAATGAATGATAGATTTTAAGAAATGGAACATTTTTTACCCCTCTCCCCCCTTCCCTGAGAAAACTCCAGGCTAAGACCATGTATAAATCTACTAAGAGTGTTTAGAATTCTTGTTCCAGACATAGGAACATTAATAGATGGGGGTCTCAATTAGAACACTGGATCTAGTATGATATAAAAGATTCAAGTTTGGTGATAAAATGGAGAAAAGACTAAATAAGACTCAACAAAAATGGCTAAGACAGATTTTAGGAGTCAGTTATAGAGACCAGGTCTCAAACAAGGAAATCCTATGCCAAACTGGAAGTCAACCACTTAGTGTAAACCGAGTTGATTGTTATGGAAATATCGTTCAATGTGAACCTGGTCTAACAAATATTTTTTAAGAAAAAGGTTAGCATAATTATTCAGAAAATATACAAAGGAATTATTATTATTAATATAGCCTTCCACGTTTTTACAGTGAATAGTTGTAAAAATGGTGTATTTTTATGATTTTTTTTTTTTGCATAGATTATTTTATAAATTAAATGGTTTGCTCTTAGAAAACAAAAAAAAAAAAGCTGCTGTAACTAATCAAGGGCAAACACTCAAGGATCAAGGTGAAAAGATAAGTGATGTTTACTACATGTGATAAAAAATGTGAGATAATCACAGTAAACATAAATGACAGTTTTGCTTATCCAGTCTTCTAGCTCTGACCTATGGGGGTTCACTGTTGCTGCCTATGTCTTAATGTTCCTACAGGGTTTACTAGCTGCTCCTAACACAGGGTCACAGTACATGCTGCTCTCTAGCTTATGATAGCTTACATAAAGTTACAGGAATGTCTTCCACTAACAGGAATGATCGTTTCCACAGTTTCCTTACAAGAACTCTTCCTGATCATACAACCTACACTACTTCTGACCAGATTGGCAATGATCCATTCTAAAACTCTGGTGGTTCACCATCTTGTCTCTGTGTACATCACCAGCATAGGAGCAGAGATAGAACAATATGATATTGGATTTTCAGTATCTTTTATAGTTTCTGCAATCTAAACCAGACAGACCACAAATAGACCTCCATTTTGGGGCTGCTAAACAATCAAGATTTATCAGGTAATATTTTTTTTTTAGTAAACTAAGGACAATATAAGTATGTTTAAAATTCTTACCTTAAGTCTTGGAAAAAAACAAACGTTACAAAAAGCAGTGCAATAATCTAAATCTTTATCCACAAAGAGAGCACCAACAAAAGCTGTAGAAATTTTTTGTTCTGTTAAAATCTAAAATTCTAAATATAAATCATGTATGTGTATATAAATATACATTTATAACTATAAACTCACAGACATATATAAGACTTAGAATTCTATTATCATTTTGAAAGCTTCATGTGAACTAGTTTGTATGTAGAGAACTGAAACAAAGGGAAGGAAGTTCATTATTATCTCTGTCAAGTACTTTGTCTCTTGAGTTAACCAGAAAAGTCTTTGATGTTTATAACACAATATCAAGATGATTTATTGCTGTTTTTCATCTATAGTTCATTTTTACAGTTCCTTACTTTGAAACAATTAATAACAAACAAATAACAAATAAACAAATAACAAAAGTGGGAAAAAAAAATTGCACTGACCTTCACATCAAAATAAAATGCAAAAAATGTTTCCAACTTACACTCAAGAATATCTGCTCGTTGTTTAGTTTTCATATCCACTCCATCACTAATTGCATTTTCATTGTAAATAACATATTCAGACATTCCCAAGTCATCATAAACAAGACCTTGCGTGCGACTATTTACTAGAGATGATCTTAACAGAGACAAATGACCTTCATGATGTTCTGTACAAAAATAATCAATACCAAATTATTATAATTATAAACAACCAAGATCTGCATTAGGGTGGAGTTGGCTTACTACTCACTATTCACTCTGACCATTGTGAAGCTGATTAATCTACGTTAAGCTTATAATAAAGGTATTTCCTTTGATACCATACTAAAGCCTAGTCTACCAAACCTGTGTGATGAACACCTTGCTATACATGGCAAAAAAAAAAGCTGATTTGTCTTCAACTGATGCCTAAGGCAGATCTTTAAAATAAGGTAGCAAGATAAAATAACCAATTAGGAAGTGCTACGAAGAGCAGGGTGCCAGGACATCTGCTCTGTTATCAGCAGCAGACGCTGGCTGGCTTGGCCACATTCATAGAATGCCAGTAGGTCGACTTCCACAAGACATTCTGTATTGCAATCTAATAGAAGGCAGAAGAGCCACTAGTCACCCACTTTTATGGAATGCAAACGCGACATGAAGCTCTTCAAAATGGACACAAGCAGCTGGGAAAAAGTGGCACTGGATAGATCCACATGGAGAGATAGCATAAAGGAAGGGTCTCGGATTGCAGATGCCATACACAACAGAAGCAGAAAGAAGGGTGAAAATGCAACAGCGCCTGGTGATTACATATGCCCAACCTGCGACCGCAGCTGTGTATCAAGGATTGGCCTCTTTAGTCAAACAAGAAGTTGCAAAGGGAAAAGATGGTCTCCTGAGAAGTAAAATGCCACAGGCTTTGAAGTATAACTAAGAATGAAGTATTTTACGAGAATAGGAAGACCCAGATGTACACAATATCTTTGGGCCTCAAGAGTATAAGCAGATATTCAGATGCTCTTGTCAGAAGCCAGGTGTTTTACTTTATGCTTTAAAGAGTAATACTCCCTGATGTTTGAGATCATATTATGAAAGTGTCTGGAAAGCAGACTGTGATGCTTTTTCAGCATCAGATGTGACAAAATATATAGGTCACCATATACTGACATACTTTTTATACATATAATGATACCTACTATTGTAATGTATATGAAACAGCTTACCATATAATTCTGCTTTTTTAAATAAATGTATTTGTACTTACTGATGTGATATTTGTGAAGTAAGTCAAAATCATTATGTTAACTTTTTCTTTACAAATATATATACTTCCTATTGTATAGCTGAGCTATACAATGTTGAGTTATATTGTGCTGTAATGCTAGTGCTTACCAGGGTAATGCTTGTAAAGATATTCAGATGCAACCAGCTGTAAAACAGTATCACCGAGAAACTCCAAGCGCTGATTGTGTCCCCTAAAATACAATAAATTATCCTAACATTAATTGTTATTGTTGGAGTCATATCTATACATTGATCCCTCCTTTTAAAGATAGATGCATCCCAGAGTCATCTTTGATATTGGAAATCAGCCAAGTAGTAATGATATATGGTATATATAATCTATTTAAGTATTTTAGAACAATATTATTTATACCCGAGCTTTCACTTTTATGCTACATTAGACAAAATACAGTAACAATCGAACAATAAATTAACAAATCTCTCTTTCTTTCTCACTATAGTACTGAGCCAATTAGGTCAAAAGTATTTGCTGGTATGATTATATAAATGATTTTTTTTTATAGTCAAATCTTTTAATCACAGGACAGGAATCTGAAATATACAAATTTTAACAACATTGAAGGAACTGTGCAATGTACAAAATGCATTCTTAAAGCAACATGTTAAAACTATTTACATTTTTAGCAAGCTTAGAAAAGATTATTTTGATGATGGAAAAAAATATATTTGTATTTAGCAGTAAAAAAAAAACAACTTACATAGTTAAGGGATTAACTCCAATATTTCTGTGGGTAAAAGCTTTTGCCAAAAGTCTGATATGATTAAATCTTATTCCAATTGATTCTTCAAACTTCTCTAATTTCTAAAAGCAGAAAAGAAATTTGAAAAAAATATACAAATGACCCTTATGACCAGTCAAAATAGTCTTTGAAATTATTTTTCAAAGTTGCATAGAATTAGGTTTCTGTATTGTTATAACCCTACTGGCAACGCAAAAGGGTTAACTGTGTGTAATCAGCTGACATGTGACACAGGCCAGTAGAACAGTTTAGCATGCTATGTCGAAGGGGAAAGAACAGGACTGGCATGAACTTTGCACGCAAATGTGACCACTGTTATGGTCATCTGATCATAAGCCTGTGTGTGGGAGAAACCAGAGACAGAGTGTGTAGACAAGGAGTTCAAGACAGGACACGGAGGAGACCAGGTCTGTTAGGTTGGTTATGAAGTCGGTCCTGGTCGAGTCCTGAAGTGAATGTACGTGTCCAGAAGAGATAGAGACAGTAGAGTTTAGTTTGTGATGTACAGTGTAGCATTTGTAGCTGTTGATGTGCCAATTGTCTAGTATTGGCTGTTATCTTTCCATTATTAAATACCAGATTATTTTTAGAGCTCTTGTTGTCAGGTTCTTTGATGTGTTATGTTATGTGTTTAGCAGTGTTTACGGAAAGCCTGAGATAGGATTCTGAGAGTCGTAAAACTGGTGTCAGAAGTGTGGATTTCCTATGGATTCTGTAAAACTGCTAGATGAACTGAATCTGAAAGAACTGAAACAAGAGCTGAAATGGCGAAGACTGAAGTGCTACGAAATGAACATCGAAACTCTTAAAGAACGTCTTTGGCAAGCCCTGGTGGACAAAGAGGAAGATCCAAACACGTACCTCTTTGAACTCGAACCCGATGTTGTAGAGCTGTTGAGCACTTTTATGGAACAGAGGTTGGCGGACTTGCAGAATGTGTTAAAGGGTGACTCGCAGAAAGACGAAGAAACAAGACAAGAGACCAGTAGTTCAACCAATGCTTTTGCTGTTGATGTACCTCATGTGAGTGCCTCCATCAGCCAGATAGAACAAGACAACGTTGTGTCTTACCCCCAAGCCTATAGCTGGGGACATTCAAGACATCTGTCGATCTGCCAGTGCTGATGAGAGGAACTCAAATCTTGATGGCTGCACCCAGATGTTTGGCAAGAACGTTATCTGTCGAGCCCCGCAGGGAGAATGCCAACTCCAAGTAACCCATCGGCATGGACTGTACCCAACAGACGTTTGTCCTGCTGCTGCTCATACCAGAGCGAGATGTCCTGTTGGTGTTCTGAAGAATGCAACAAAACCTGATGCAGCAGTTGGTGGGTTTCTGCAAGCAGAAAGTCATTGACACGGTGTGAACCCAACAGACGATTGGTCTGCTGGTGAGACTAGAAGCAGCCCTGATGGTGGTCAACGAAGTCAACTAGAGCCTGATGCAGAAAAGAAGGGACCTTCGCAAGTGAAGTGTTGCCAACTTGCCCCACTAGTACGTCCTCTGGACAAAACAGATTATTATCTGTGCCACTACTTCCCCTCCTCTGAACTTGAAAACCATTCCCAAAGCCCTTCTCTTGAAAGCCTTACAAAGCAACCTGTTAGACCAACGATCTTGGTGACCCCAGCCCTGACATATCTCTCCCCATGTGTTAAGTGGCTGCCTTCAGTAGTGAAAGGCAGAAGAAGGCGATGTTTGCTGGCGATGCAACCACGACGTCACTGCAACAAGATGAAGGCCGACTGGAAGAGAAGGCGACGTTTGATGAATCATAAGTGCCTGGTGATGCGACCACGACGGCAGTGCAACCAGGTGAAGGTCAACTGGAGCAGAAGGAGAGACATTTGTAAAGTACTACACCGATGGCTCCAACGAAATGGCTATTTAAGCCCATTGTCGCCCCCACCGACAAACCTCCTCCTGCATTGATTCACCTCAACTGCCCATGTCATGAGGTCGATTTTGTCCGGGACGGACAAAATCTGAGAAGGAGGCAGTGTTATAACCCTACTGGCAACGCAAAAGGGTTAACTGTGTGTAATCAGCTGACATGTGACACAGGCCAGTGGAACAGTTTAGCGTGCTATGTCGAAGAGGAAAGAACAGGACTGGCATGAACTTTGCACGCAAATGTGACCACTGTTATGGTCATCTGATCATAAGCCTGTGTGTAGGAGAAACCAGAGACAGAGTGTGTAGACAAGGAGTTCAAGAGAGGACACGGAGGAGACCAGGTCTGTTAGTCTTGTTATGAAGTCAGTCCTGGTCGAGTCCTGAAGTGAATGTACGTGTCCAGAAGAGATAGAGACAGTAGAGTTTAGTTTGTGATGTACAGTGTAGCATTTGTAGCTGTTGATGTGCCAATTGTCTAGTATTGGTTGTTATCTTTCCATTATTAAATACCAGATTATTTTTAGAGCTCTTGTTGTCAGGTTCTTTGATGTGTTGTGTTATGTGTTTAGCAGTGTTTACGGAAAGCCTGAGATAGGATGCTTGGCAATGACCCATTTTTCTTTATTTTGTGAGTTATAGATCTCCACTTTTAGATCCAGTCATGCCCCTAATACACAGTCAATGTAATTGTTTTCATTTGTTGTATCCCATTGAGATAAAATAACCCTTCGCAACCTCATTAATGTTGTAAAAATATTTATTCCCCCCCCAAAAAAAAAAATATAACAAATTTATTCTGAGAATTCTTTGTCTTCTTAATTATAAGTGGGCATGTGGATTCTAGGAGCCCTTTAGAATGCAACACTTCTTCTTAGTTTGTCTTTTACTTATAAAGCTAATATCAACTGTCTGTCAGTAAAGAGTTTGTATCCATGACATTTCGGATCAAGCTGAAATTTTGCACAATTTTACCTCATATCACAAGAATCAATAAAAAAAATTGAGCAATTAATTAACTTTGTTTGGTATCTTGAGCAAGGGAAAAAATATTACTTGGCTGAAGTGGTGGTATAAACTGTGTTAGTCCCTTTTTAGAGAGTGGTTAGCATGTTGGCCAGAGGATGTGTGATTCATGTCAGTTACCTTTTTGTTTTTATAAATACTTAAAAAAATCATGACAGTAAAATACACCCAGATATGCCTTTCTTTCTGGGTGGACTCAGGGGCGCCCTAAAAATCTCAAAGTTCAAAATCCCAGTCTTCACCAAGATTCAAACCCAGGACCCCAGGTTTGGAAGCCAAGCACTTAACCACATAGCCACTGCACCCCTTCAACTATATTGGCGTCTTCATTTTAAAATATTTCTCATCAATATGATTATGATTCATGGACTAAACTTTTAAGGAGTAGGAGGTGTTTTGCTCTCCATTTAAAGATAGCCCTGGTCAGTGCCATTCATGCTCATATACACAAATCTGAGCCTTGTACTTTTATCTACATCAAAATTAGTCACAACTGTTGTGTCACAATTGTTACTGGGCAATGAAATATAGTATATACTTGTCATTTTAAGACATGACCCATATAACCAACAGCATCTAATTTACCTGTAAAATTGGACTGGATTTCACCCATCTTCGATCACCCCCAGGTTCTTGCTGTTGTAGAACATGCTTAGGAAGATCATTCCATGTGTGAAGCAAAACCTCATCATCATCAAATAAAGCTTTGGAGAAAATTCTGTCCACAACATCTATACCTATTCAAAGTATAAATGGTAGAACAATTACAGAATAGTGCTGAAGTCCTTTGGTAGTATATACTTCAGCCTGACAAAACACAGTGAAGTCACTAAAAGGATGCTCCACATGACACCCACCAGGGGGTGACAACTAAGTGTAAAAAATATACTTTTGCAATAGCAGAAAACAAAAAGAGCCAGATACCTGAACATGTTTATGAACAACTAATAGATAGTTTATAGAGCCTTTTGTCTGCTCCAGATACCTGAACATGTTTATGAACAACTAC